>JANHFL010007965.1:204735-220728 GCA_032468155.1 Oxyrhabdium leporinum
AGTTAAAAATCCATTCCATTAGGGAGGGAGGGAGGGGAGGAGAGATTTCACTGTTCTAAAAGTTAAAATTGTCCTAGCATAAATTTCTTACCTAAAATCAGCAGTCAGATGTGCCTCCGTTTGAATCAGGTTCACTAAAATCAGGAATTGGGGATGATAGTGCTCCTTTCACAAGAAAAAAAATTCCATTGATAGACCTGAATATTGTATCTGTTCTGTAATATTGCTAAGATTTTCATCTAGCAATCAAATTTCACATTATTTTCTTTTGGAGTACAGTTCTTACTTACAAATTGTCCCATAAAGAGAAATGTTCCAAAGTACCACAATTCAGAGTGGATCGATTTTGATGTGAATTCACATCACAATTTGCAAGCACAGAGGACATTGCATTTCCAGTCAATCGAAGATGGATTAAAAAATCCAGTAAAGTGATATAGTACTTTTGTTTTTCACTTCAGTCAAAAAATATTCCTAAATTATAAAAACACACTTTGTGGAAACTGGGCAGATACAAGCTAGGACAGAGAGTAGATTAATTCTTCATTCTATTGATACCATCTTGCAGACCATGTTTAATATCATTTCCAAACTGAGAAATTAATAATTAATCCGGTGTGCAACTTAAAGGCCAATGAAAATACTAGCAAAACTGGTTAATTTGGTTTCTCTTTCTTTAGTGAGCATGGATTAGAAACCATTGTAGCAGAAATCATTTCCCTTTTTCTATTTTCATCTAAATTCTATGAACAAAGGAGTGAATGAAAGATGGCAGCTCATTTTGATTAGTATGAACAATCCCCGAAGCATGTTTTCCATTTTCTATTTTTTCAAGCTTCGGTGCTCTTGTTTCAGTTCCAGCCATCTGCAAATTCAGCAAACAGAAAGGGGGAAAATGCACCTGGATATGGTCATAGCGGCATCATATATGGCTACCCAATCCAGGCAGTGGCTAAGAGAGATATCTTGGCAGATCACATAACTGCAAGAGAAAACTAATTACAGATAAAGTTATCATGTAAATTTACATTAATTTTATGCTGAACTTTATTATAGATAATAAGAGGATGCCATATCTTTTTAAAATGTGCCCATGTGCAGTGACAATTTTCAACCTACTTTCTCAGCCATGGACAGCTACGTGGATTTATTTACTTAATCAACTGATATTCCACTTCCCACGTCAAAGACATCTCTGCTTATATTACCATTTGAAATCATGTTAAAATAATTAAAAAAGGCATAGCAATATCACAAGAAAACTTATCTTTATGATTGGGCCTGTGCTTTATTGCATATCCCCATACCCCTCTGATTAAAAATGGCAGTAAATCCACTTTTTTTTTTATAGTGAGAGGAAAATGGGAAAAAAAAAACTTTTTATCTCTTTAAATGATACAATGGATTAGGCATCACATTGCAAATCACAAACTTTGCCAGGACTTCAGATACACATGAATCTTAAGCTACTTCATGTATACATTTATTTACATACTTAGTCAGTTATTTAGTTAATTAGTTCGTTAGTTAGTTATTAAACTGTGTCTGAGAGTGGGGAAAAAGATAACTCAGCTGAAGAGCTTGGGTAAAATTTTAAAATCTCATATTTTTTAAAAGTTTTATTAGATTTTTATTTTTAAATATACATCAATATCTCGTTTCTGAACTCATTTGCACATATCTCTGAAATCTGAACACACAAGCAACAACTCTATGAAACATTCTTTATCATTTAAATGGATTGAGCAAAAGAGAAAAACTGAAAGTGGGGTTGGATAGAAGTGAGATACTCTAAAAGAGAGACATTTAAAGACCAAAGGCCAATGTATGAATAGATGTATGATTCTGACGGAAGCCAGAATGGTTTGCAGGGACAGAGTGATGGAATGTGCACCTGGAGAATCAGTGTATAAGAGCTTTCAGAATAAAAAAATTTTCCCAGAAGAAGGACAGATTGAGAGTTGCCCAGTGCCATGCTAGAGGGGAAGAGGTTCAGGGTAGCCATACCATAGAATTTCTCAGGATACAGTATATCTAGTAGGTGAAAAGGCTAGAGCTGTAGTTTGGCAAGATTCTGTCCATTAGGCATAAGGAAAGGATTGTACTCAATTAGAATTTATTGTGTTTTCTTTGGGCTTGGGCTTGACAGACAGAAAGGTATGGATAGAGTGAATAGTTTTGGTAAGTAGAGTAGGGACATGTTTCCTTTCCTATTATTTCCTGTCTTTTAATTCTTTGTCCTCCTGACTTCCTAATCTTCTTCTGTGCTTAGCATGGTTTTGCTGATTCTGAAAAGGATTAGCATGATGGATATATGTGAAGACATATATCTTTCTCGCTCTCTCCACTCGTCTGATTAAGCATTCATTAAATATTTGTTCATCACTGTAAAGTATATATATAAGTGTGTGTGTGTGTGTGTGCGTGTGTCTAAGTTTTTCAATGATGAATAAAGATACAGTTATTTAGAAATGATGGAACATAACCTATGTAGTGTTCTGTAAATTTATGTGACTTGATTTGAGTTCATTCTTCCTAAGTTTTTCCAATGTTTTCAAGTGGTCTTAATTTCCATAGATTTCACACAAATGAACTGGCTGAATTTTAAGCAGCTTGGTCAAAACTCAAGAGTGCCACAATAATGTGTCAGGTTTCTTGGTTTCATTCACCTCTGAATATACCTTTCCAGCCTTTCATCTTTCCAGAAATGTACATATGTAACAAAACATAACATACCACAGCAATACATAATCTGTGGAAAAAAGATGGAAACCATCTTCTCCATATATTGAATTTCTTTACAATGACTCTTTTTGCTTTTATTTCACTGACTTTTCAAATGGGAATCATTTTGGGGATCTTTTTGTATTCTTCTGAGCACCCTTCTTCTTTTGAGACCCCATTCTTTTCATTCTCCACTGCAGAATGTTTTGGGATGATCCTGTTTTTTTTTAAAAAATAAGCATCCTATAAGCCTTGGGAGGTGAGAGTTAATTTTCCGGGAGATAAATTCATAGTAGATCATGCAAATAGCAACAAAACCTTACCATGAGCTGACTAGATTTGTGTTCTGGGCCACTGACAAGGTTGGAACAGACGTACAGAGGGAGGGATACAGACAATTTGAGCTTTGGCTGGACTTTTCTCCCACCAGAACTGAAGTTGGGAATTTATACTGAAATTTGCTACAGCTGTGAACAATAGGAAGTATTGCTCAAAATGGCCTGGTTTAACAGAAGCAGATCCTATTGGCTTGTCCCTTTCATTAATTGTATTATTTGTCAATTGACCTTTGGGGAGTCCATGAGGCCAGACTTTCCTAAAATTGAAGATGATAGAATTGTAATTCTCATGTTCAGCTTCATCCTCAGAAGCAATGTCCAATATCACAGCAAGAGACTTCTGCTCACGCAGGCTTTCCTCTCTTCTTAAGGATGGAGGGGATTATGGGCAAGGGGAGGCACCCCACTCCTACTTCTGCTGATCCAAATCAGTTCCATCAGCAGAAACTCTCTTATCCACACATGCTGAACATGTTGAATTCAAATGCATCTTCTCCCGGTCGTCTGGGAACATTATCTCTTATGCGCTGATAAATAGGAAGCTGATTTTGAATTGCTGATAGTGAACGCTGCTTTTCTTAGTATTAGCTTTAACCAGAAGAATTATTAACTTCTTGGCTTTTCAAGAAGCAGAAAACAGGGATCTGGCAGAATAAACAGAGTCAACGCCCAGGAAATAGTAAAGACTCCCAATTTGCAAAGGAATATTAGAAGCATGTTCCTGTTTTGCAAAACAGATGTAAAGGTTTTGTAGCATTTATTTATTGCACACATTTCTACACCACCACAATCACTCTAACAGCTTAGACAATGTGTTCTCGCACAATCTTGTTTTTATTTATCTTGTTTTTATTTATTGTAAGAAGTGCTTTTATAGTTGTGATATTGTTGTCATTATTGTTGGTTTAGTGAATTTAGTTGTAATTGTCAAGTTTAGTGAATCCAGTGTCAGGTTTAGTGAGATGGGTGGCTATATAAATGTGTTAAATAAATAAACCGTAAAAAGAGCAGCAAACAAAAACATGAGGATTGAAAAGAGCATCATAAAATTAAGGGAAAACTCAGTGAAATGATGTAGGGGTAAGAGACTAAAAGAGAAGATTGGATGCCAACATGTGTATATAAGATCATTTCAAACTATTTAAGGAGGCTGTGGCATTTCTTCTTGGAAGACTTTAAGGAAAATGAGAAAGAGGTTGATTAGAGATTAGAATAGCTGTGGTGGCGCAATGGTTAGAATGCAGTACTACAGGGCTAACTCACTGCTCGCTCCACGAGTTCGATTCTGAGTGGCTCAAGGTTGATTCAGCCTTCCATCCTTCTAGGGTTGGTAAAATGAGGACTCAGATTGTTGGGGGCAATAGGCTGACTCTGTAAAATGTTTAGAGAGGGCTGGAAAGCGCTGTGAAGCGTTATAGAAGTCTAAGGGCTACCACTATTGCTGGAGACACAATTGTATGGATATCGTAGGAGGACAGATCATGCTTGGGGTGAGAGGAGGGGCAGGCAATAACATCAAAATGATGAAATAATCAAAACCCTGGCATCTTTCATATTATTCCTTATTACATTTTAGCCCGTATTGCATGCAGTGCCGGTGTACAAAAAGATGTGGAGTCTTATGAGATTGTGCCTGCCAATTTGACATTGTTAGTATCAACTTCCATCCTTTCAAAGGCTCATTTGGTTCGGGTTTCTGTTCTATTATTTCTATTCTTGAGTACAAATCATGGGTTGTTATTGCTGTTGTTTTTATATCAAACCAAATCTCTTCAAGTGCGATTGATGAAAATGTGAAAATCAGATTTGCTAATAAAAACAAGTCTTAATTAGGAAAATATTTCTCAAGTACATTCGTAGGGATGTTTTCCAAGGATGTTCAGGAACTAACATTGTTATTGCCACATCTTCTTTGCTTGGCTAGAGTTCCACGATTTGCAATTTGGTCACTGGGATGTCACTCCCTCATTAAAGATTAGCCTGAAGCATTGTCCTCTTCAAGTTTGTTGCTTGAAAAAAGAAGCCGGGATAGTTCCTTTTTTTTTCTGGTCTGCAATATTTTGTTGCCTCTCCACAGTTTTCACAGGGTTAGTAGACCTGTAAGGCAAAACATTTCTCAGCATTCATGAATGCTTTTGTAACCATCAACGTTTTAACAGAATGTTTGATTTAGAGTCCCAGAAAATCTAAACATGAGTAGACAGACGTCTCTCTGAGGCAATGGCAGCATTTTATTCTGGCCAACAAGAAAAGACATATGTGTATCGTATCTTATGCATAATGATGAAGGCTAATTGAGGTAGACATATCTTTGCTTTAGAAACCAAGAAATCATATGCTGCTCTTGTTGAGGAAGCCTTGGCAAGGATGAACCTCCACCACAGAGATCCAGTTTTGTCTAGTAAGTAGGGCACCAGGCTAGAAACCAGGAAATTTTGAGTTCTAGTCCTGCCTTAGCCATGAAAACCAGCTGGATGCTTTTGGGCCACTCACTTTCTCTCATTCCAGCTCCCTTCACAGGGTCATTCTTGTGAGGAAAATAGGAGGAGGAAGGAATTCACCTCCCTATGTTCGTCACCTTGAATTTTTTATAAGAAATAATAAAGGCAGGATATAAACAAACAAACAAATAAGTATAATACATTTAAAATAAATTAAACCAGGTCCAAACCACTTGTGTCATCTCAGGTAGAATGATATCGTTCAATGGTATGGGTCACACACCCCAAAACCCCTATTCTAATATAGTTTCTCCTCACCAGGTGCACCTAATCAAATTAAAATTTAAGGGAAAGATGAAATCAATCAATCAGAGTAGAGCTGGAAGGGATCTTTAAGGTCTTCTAGTCCAACCCCCCTGCTTGAGCAGGGGGCCCTATTCCATTTCAGACAAGTGGCTGTCGAGTCTCTTCTTAAAAACCTCCAGTGATGAAGCACCCACAACATCTGAAGGCAAGCTGTTCCACTGGTTAATTGTCTTCACTGTAGGGATGATGCTCCTTAATTCCAGGTTGCTTCTCTCCATGAGTAATTTCTATCCATTGCTTCTTGTCCTGCTTTCTGGTACTTTAGAAAATAAATTGATCTCCTCCTCTTTCTGGCAGCCTTTCAAATACTAAAATACTGGAATACTGCTATCATGCCTCCCCCTTTCTTTTCTCTAGACTAGCCAAACACAAATCCTGCAACCGTTCTTCATATGTGTTTGTCTCCAGGCCTTTAATCATCTTAGTTGCTCTTCTTTGCACTTTTTCCAAAGTCTCGACATCTTTTTTGAGAGTTGAATTTATTATGAATTCATAATAAAACAGTGATTTGTATCATCCAATTTACAGATTTAGTTTGCTGCCCCACCTGAATATGGGTTAGATACATGAAGATTAAATTGACCTCTTTGTATCATCACATGTCAAACCGATGAGTAACTCCAGGATTAAATCGTGATTCATAAAGTTTTCCCCAGATATTGATTAGAACAATATTGACTTATAACCTGTCTGAGTAGCCACAGATTGCTAGCTGTTTGGTAAAACATAAGACCAGTATCCCAGAAAAGTGGCTGGGGGGGGGGAAGAGGGGGGGAGGGAGAAAGAGAGAGAGAATTTTCTTTTCTCCTCCTGTACCAAAACGATGTTTCTTCAGTTGTATGAAAAGTATATATGCAATCTCTGTGCATGGTTTGTATTTTCCAAATATGCAAAATCATAGTCTTAAGGTATTCATTCATGGTTATCTAAGAAGACTGTTGAGCCCAAACCTGAATCAGATATCTCCATATGCAAGAAAATGTTTGGTGCACAAGGACACACGTAGGATAAATAGAATAAATCACTAAGACGTTGCTATGAATTGCTATTTTCCAATTTCACACATACAGCAAGGTGAGCTACAGACGATAAAGGGGCCTGGGCACCTTCCATGTTTCTTCCCCCATCCCAATGCATTTGTATTTGAAAATGGACGAAATGTGAGCAAATTCATAACAGTTCCCATATGTTTTATGTCAGCCATACCATAAATCTTACGGCATTGTTCCTATTCGGTATAACTATATTAGATAGCCAGCCTAATTACTCCTTAGGTTTTTGAGTCCCCCGTCCTGCCCCCAGGGAAAAGTAATGCATCAAATGATATCTAGCAACTCATCCCATCTGTGAACGTTACTTATTCCAGATGTGGTAATATAAGGAGGCTTTGACACCAGCATGGGGTAATATGCACAGACTGATTCTTACTCCTAATTCCTGCAAGTTGTCTTCAGCCTCTGAGCTCTAAACCAGGGGTGTTACGACTTGCAGACATGGCTGGCTGGGGAATTCTGGGAGCTGAAGTCCACAAGTCTTACATTGGCCAAGGTTGGACACACCCCTGCTCTATAACATTTAGATTCCAATTTAAAATCAATATTTATGGTCAGTCCTGGAGGATTCTGCTAATTGACTGAGGATTTTTTTTTCCAAGGTGAGATTAATCCAGTTAAAGTAAATCACTTCTATTACATATTGATTGGGCGGGAAAATGAAACACAGACAAAATGTTCTCCTATCGAAGTAACGGATAAGGCATCTCATTTTTGTCCACCATCGATGTTTGACTTGTTTTCGCTAATGTTATTTCGCAGTGCTGTTTTGGTTAAGCCACCTTTTCTATTGCGTACTTTGCAGCTGCCTGCCAAGCACGTTGTATGATGTTCAGAGAACAGAAATATACCTTCATGGAGATGCAATGATAAAAAAATAATATATATTCACTTAAGAATTTGCATTAGTTACGCTGATGTTTTTTCAACAGGCCGTGCCATAAAATTTGAAACCTATTCCTGCCGTGTCACTTAGTAATCATCACTCTTGCTTCTCTACCGCAAATGTTTATTAGTATTGGCCTGACAACTATGTTATTTCAGTTATCCAAAAACCAAACACACACTGGCTGGGGTATTATTGCAACAGGCCTGACCTATTTCTCCATGCTGACCTAAGCTCATCACTAAATCCTTCCCTGGAGAGGAACTTTTAGGCCAGTCTAAATAAACACCTTCCACAGATTTCTTTTTTCCTCTTGTTTCCAAAAAAAAAAAAGCATAAGAAAATAGGCAAGACAATGATTCCTCCACACCCACCACACCACACCACACCCTGCTTAACTCTGGCATTGCTGGTCTGCCATCTGCCAGACTTGAGAATTCTCGGAGCAGTCCAAGGTGGGAACCTGCTGGCATTGGCTTAGCTGTGCTCTGCTCACGGATCTTTCGATAGCCACTATCAGCTTCTGTTATGTTGTGTGATGATCCCTAGTCACCTCTGGTTCTGTAAAAAGGAACTAGACTGACTGCTGCTTTGAAGATACTTTGCTTTGCTTTCTACACACACTTCCAGAAAGCCCAGAGAGAGAAAGGGAAAAAGGAGCCATCAATGAAACCGCTCGAGTATGCATAAATAAAATGAAAGCTCTTTTGAAATGCCCGTAGCATTTTAGGGTTATCGTTCCTTAGGCTGTGCCTCGATATTCTGAGAATTCATTCACAGATAAATATACTCACAGAGGTATGTCCTATTAGCCTACTACAATGTGAATACATAGAGCCATTGTTGCCTAACTCCTTTTTGATGGTGGGGGCTTCAAGTTAATGTTGACTTCTGGCAACTGCTTGGACAAGTCCCTATGTTTTCTTGGCAAGATTTTTGGAAGTGGTTTGCCATTGCCTATTTCATAGGGCTGGGAGAGTGTAACTATCCAAAGTCACCCAGCATACCTAAAGCAGGACTAGAACTCTTGGTCTCCTGGTTTCTTAGCCACTACATCAAATTTCCTCTCCCTTTAAAATATTAAAACATCCTTTGTGGATAAGTTATGTGAATACCTTCTTGCCTCAGAATATAACAGGAAGACGCTCTGTCTCTTATGCTAACGAGCTGTATTGCAATATGCTTTGGCTGCCTTTGTAAAGTTTCTGAAATTTTAAAAGTAGGCAATGTTCTGATGTGGACATATTTCTGAATTGTGTGTATCTGTTGCTGTAATAGTTTCATTGACTCCAGATTTGTTTTTCAGCTCAGTTCAAAATGCTAGCCAGCATATCAAGAGTTGCTAAACAGGATTTTTCAGCCTGGGCAACAATGGCCCTAAAATATCTGGTCTTTATGTGGGAAATGAGAAGAACATCTTTATACTCTTAGTACCTAGTCTGTAAATTGATGCATCCAAACAATTTGCCCTCCGATTATTATTTAAGCCTCTGTCCAACTGTGGCTTCCTGCCATTACTGCTTTGTTTTATCAGTCTGGCTGGGGTTTTCAATTTAGTTTCTGTTTCTAGCAAATAATCTTTTGTGCAGCATAACTACCAGAAAAAGTGTGGTCACCGCAACCAGTGTAGTCATGCACACAATGTCCTTTGCCAAAACAGAACAAAAATCAAGGGTCATAATAGATTATTGCCATTTGTTGATTCTATTTTATCCATTCCTCTTTCAAATTCCTATGTCTCCATTGCACTGGGTTATATTCCTGAAGTGACATACTGATGGAATAGGATCCATTACCTTTGATGCTGTCAGAAAGATTTTGAAGTACAGGCCCGATGCATCCCTAAGGAGAATGAAGAAAGGGAATTCCCGAAACTTATTGTGAAGCAAAACACCCATGGCTGACTGTTGCCCACAATCCTGCACCACAAGATCACATATTTGGCACACAACTAGATGGGAGAGAGCTGGACCCAGCCAATAATAATCAGTATACCCTCAAATACTTTCAAGTGTTTTATCCTGTGCAGTGATGCATTATTTACCTACTTTTTTCTCTTTCCAATTTTCCAAGTTCAGAGCAATGGAATGCCCAAAGTAAACAGCCTTCCACAGAACTGGGGAGAGTTATCCAAGCTGAACTTTCTGGGATTTCCAAACTAAAGCTCAAACACTTATTCATACTTATTCTTTTATTTATATCCAGATTTTTCTGCATGAGTTCAACAAAGCTAACATGGGGACTTCCATTCATCTTGTCTTCCCATAAACACACACACACACGCGCACACACACACACACACACTCACACTCACATGAAGAGTTATGAACCCAAAACCACCTTCCATGTCCAAAAGTTAACTTGAATCTGGGTCTTCTGAGTCCTAAGTGACATCTTTAGCTCTACACCATATCAGTTCCTCCAGAGTTGGCTTCTTTTAGATTTGGCAACTTTACTAAATTACCACTCTTAAAATACACAAAAAAATGGTCTCTTCTTTCCATATTCCATCTCTTATCTATAAATGAATCCTTAAAGCCTTGCCATTCTGTCCTGATTAGTAAAAGTCCATTAAGGGTTGCCAGAGATAACATACATAGTTTAATTGTGATCAAAGAAACCAACTTTATACTTTATTTTTTAGCAATCATGATCTTTAATCTCTTCAAATACTGTTCTAGAACTTGATTTTTATTCATTTTTTTCATTGTCCATTGTTCACAAGTACACTTCAATATGTTCAATGTGAAATTGTGCTTTTTCAAGAGGCAACTAGACTTTCTGGTTTTTATTTGAAGAAGTTCTGCTTCTCATCCAAGAAGCTTCTTCAGCTCTGACTGATGGTGGGAAATGGAAGGTCCAATTGCCTCTTGAAAAAGCAACTTTGGGACAACCATGACCTGGATGACTGAGAATCTCCATAGACGTCAATGTGAAACATTTTGTTCCATTTTGTATTAGTCAAATTTAAGTGTTCATCTCCTTTAATTACAGTCTTTAGTTCCTTCTAGTATCCTCTAGTGTCGATCTTCAAAGACCCATCCTGTCATTTTTGTTAAGATTTCAAAACAACAGCATTTTCCCACAGGAAGGATTCTTATAACTAATTTCAAAATCTTATTTTAAATCCATCTGGACCTTTAGTATATTTGTAACTTTCCAAAATCATTTTTCTAACCACTCTTTTGTGATTTATTCCCCCCCCCCCAAAAAAAGTCCTTAAACGTATATTTAAAACTGGACAGGATTGGAGGAAACTCACTCAGCACTATTAAACCTATCACTTGAAAAGTGCCTAGTAAGTGAAAAGCAGTTAAGAAGCAATTTTTGAAAGTGATTAACAAATGAGGCTCAGTAAACCTTATGTTCAAATGGGCTCCAATACAGCTGTGAGCTTGGCTGAAATTCATTGACTCCCAATTGTTTGACTCACAAGTCAGCCATAAAACATCAGTTTCTGCAGTCTAATCATGAGGAATAGCTGTCCAGAGTACAGGTGGGCAATCTCATAATCTCCTTTCTCTGGAGAGACCTTTACCAGCCAGAATTTAGCAACTGGCCACCAATAGTCATTGCGATACCATCCCCATCCTTCTGGTTTGCCATGAATCCTCTCTAAAAGTCCAGATTTATAATGCTTTTCGGTTTTAAAGAGAAAAAGAGATATATCCACTCTATAGATGTTTATATGGGTGCTTACACAATTTAGTTCCGAAACAATGAATATCCTTATGAATTCTCTTGCACAGTTTTTCAAGTTCACTGGAGAAACTATCTCACTCCTGTTACTTTGGGCAAACTCCAGGATACAGTGGTGGACAGGAAAGTCTGGCTTGCTATGGTCCATAGAGTCACAGATTCAGACGCGACTTAGCAACTGAACAACAACAATGTTTTATAATTGATCTGATTCATAAATGATACAAAATCAGGACTTTTTAACCATGGCATAGTGGTCTGATTCGTACATAGTATTAAGCCACGATGGAAGGATTCATACATCATTATAACAGTAGAAATAAATATTTCTTCAATAACGTATGCAGACTATGCCGTTCTGACTAGTCTACTTGATTTCATGTTGGGGGGGGGGAGCAGTTTACTTTTGCAAAACTAATTTTGAGAAAAGCAGAGGCTTTTGATCAGTATTCACATATTCAAGAGACAAACAGCAGCCCAATGTTCTATTTATTTAGCAAGCCTATTTGAAGAATTTGAGATCATCAAAGAAAGCTGAACAGTCAGGATGAAAGAGTCCTTTTCTACATACAGAAGTTATATTTTGTAAGATCAATTAAGAAACATGAGAGATTGGACTTAAAAAAAATTGCTAAGAAAACAAGAATAGTTGAAGTGGGGATTGGGACAAAAAAAAATCAATGCTTAATCTTGACAAAGCTCCCTGCTAATTTCCTCTCTTTCTTCAAAGAGTGGCTTTTAGCCTGGTGAGCTGGGGATGTGTCAACACTGATATGTTGGAAAGGATCAGATATATCCATAGCGCATGGTGGTCGTGGCCTCAGGCACATGGCAGGATACCATTATCATTTGTCCGCCATTGATTTTTGTTTCTGACTCTTGTTAAATATTGAAAGGTGTTCCTAAACTTACTTGGTTGTAAACAAGGAGGATTTTACTACCTCAACACTGATAATTTTCTTTCCAGTTTTAGAGTATTTGCAGTTGCATTCTCTTTAATCTTAAATTAATGATTATCTTTTTTTAAAAAAAAGATACACACCAAATGCCTTTACTTGAATTGAATAAGAAATGACCTGCTGTTTGGGATTGAGGCACGTAGTTGTAGATCTTGCACAGTCAACTTTCTAAAATGGTTGCCAAGTGGGAGACATACAATATCATAACATAAGAATATATACCTCTAATGTTGGATTGCAGTTCCCATAATCCCTTACCACTAGTCATTTTGGCTAAGGCAAATGGTAGCTGGAATTCAAGAACATTCACAGGCCACACATTGGCTATCAATGTCATAACAAGATTGAATTGCTAGTGCCCCTTTGAGAATAGTAACCTTAATTCCCAAGTATTGTGGTGGTTGATCTTCTTATCCTTTGTACCCATACAGAAATGATCTAGATCAATAATGGTAAAATAAGGGAATTGTGAGTTATATGCACACAGACGAAGCAATGCATGCAAACATAGACTTAAATTTTCCAGCCTATCACATGTGGGGAGAAAAAAGCATTGTTTTATTCATACGATAGATAATATCACAATTCTTTTTCAAAAGCTTTTTCTCGCAGGTGCTTGTTTTAAGTAAGTTAGGCCCTTAATATTTGTACATTCTCCGCATTTCTTAGTTCAATGAAAGCATAAAAATCAAGAAAATTATCACATCTGAAGGGCTGCCAGGATACCTGCCATCTAAAAAGCCCATTCACTGTTTTTATGGCTATATGGAAGGGGAATATTCCTAAGAATATAGGAGGAATGGGAATTTCATTCTTGCTCTTCTGATAAAGAACAAAGAAAACACAAGAAAGAGAACCTTTATGCCCACAGTTCTAAGCACAGGTACCAATCGAGCAAATATACCTGTCTGTGCAGATATTCCATAGGTTTGGATCTACACAGGAATGCCTGTGCAGAAATTAAATGACATATTCATCTCAAACTATTGAGTGCAGCCAATATGCCTGAATAGGGTTAGGGTATATAATTAAATTGAATGCAGCTATTTGTTTTTTAATAAAACTTCTTTGACACAGAAAAAAACAGTAGATGGTATAAGAATTCGTGATTTTTTTCCAATCTCTCTCTCTCTCTCTCTCTCTCTCTCTCTCTCTCTCTCTCTCTCTCTCTCTCTCTCTCTCTCTCTCTCTCTCTCTTTCTCTCTCTCTCCCTTTTTCCCTCACCAGACTTCTGAATAAGAAGATTTATCTCAGCATTTGTGCACGGCATAAAATGCAAATGTCTCAGTGACAGATGCTGTAATGAAGTTGCTCATAATTAAATGATAACCAAACTTACTCATACATAAAATGTTGATATTGCAAGCAGGACAGATACCATCCCTTTTCATCATTCTAAAGGGTATCGGTGGCTAAAGGCCAGCTTTTAATAGCTTCACATTAACTAAAATATTCAGGACAACTGAAGAACACTTTTCCAGCAGACACATTGCAAACAACCAACCAGACAAAGACCCCTCACCAAGGACAATTAAAGCAAATTCATTATACTTTTCACTTTGATATTGCAAGCAGTGGCAGCTGGTATGACGGGGAACAAAATTGTCATAAAGAGAGATAAGATGTCTACTTCCTCTCCCTTCCCACCAGCAGTTTTATTCCAGACTGGTCTTTCTTTGCTACCATTGCAAGATAAGAATCCCTCAGATAGGATGAAATCTTATCTGACTCTCCACTCTGCTTCTCCCATATGCTGCACACAATAATCTGGAGAGCCCATCAGCTTTGAAGAATCTACTACCAATGCTTAACCTTAGCATGTCTTTTGATACCATTGGCATTGTTTGAAATCACTCACAAGGACCCAGGGAAAACTAATCACACAGCAGTCAGTTGCAGGTCTTGCCTAAGAGAATAGAAAAGAATGCTTTCTCAAAATATTTTGTGTTGAAAGAGGATTGCAATTGGATTCTTTCTTTGGCCTTTGGGACATCTCTCTTACCGTACATGTCATACGCTGTGAAATATGCAGGCTTCTTAACATGTGATTATGGGAGAGGCCGGGTTTCTGAACATTTCTACTGAATCTTTTCACAACCAAATATCAGCCTCGGTTGCTTCAATAATTTTATTTTCCTATAAAAATCATGTTCATAACTTTATGGCTGCTATTTGCAAGATTCATGATTCCGTCAGTGCTTTTGAAATAAAACCACCAAATCAAAACCCTATGAAGTCTGGGATTCTGTACGCAAGTCTGTTGGCAGCATTTTTTTTTTCCTGACAGCAAAATGGAACACATGGTGTATGCAGAATTCAAGAGAAAAAGGCCCTCCAACATTTCACAGAGACACTGTGAACATCCATCTTGTATTCTGGTCACAACCTCCATGGCTGTGCCCTAAGGAACTGCATATTCACACACCCGTGAGGGAAAGATGCATTTTTTCCCCCTGTCCCTCTTCTTTGTTCTCTGTATCTCACCCTGCAGCAATGGATTGGGTTTCTGTTTGTTTATTTGTTTGCTATTTCTGGCCCTCATAATCCACAGGCACAAAAAACCTCCACCAAATTACTATTTTGAAGCTGAAAGTAAGTGTCTGGGGCCGGAATGCAGCCCTGCCATGTGCCCGTAAGAAGAAAGGAGCCCCTTTGAATTCAGTCTTCCAGCTGAAATGCAAATCCATCTCTTTAACTAAACATTCAAATGAGCTTGCAAATATGTGTTACCATTTGTTGTAAACAACTGAATGGCTGGGAGAGGAAACTCAAAATGCACCATCTACTCTCTATTTCATCTTCTCATTTCCTTACAGTATACAGTCACTGCCTTTTTTTGGTAAGGATGTTGGGCAAATATACATTATATAATACTACTTTTTCTATATTTTAACTTTTTTTTTTTTTTTGGATGCAGAAAGGAAAGGCATGGTAGACAAAGACAAGACAAAAATCCCACAATAACACCTCTGTTTCTCACACACTGATCAAAACTCATCTTACATAGTTTCAAGTCATGTTATATAGTTCATATTATTAAATCAGCTTATTGAGCAATAATAAAAATGGATATTAAACACAAATTAGTACACATGGTTCACATTTCCAAATAATCCTTGGCTGAATAATTAAAACCTTTGTTCAAATACAGAGAGGCAAGTTGTTTAGACAATTGTGTATCCAACAAAAAAGAGGTCCCCACACACCCTTCTAAAAGCATAGCCTCCATTCTGCTTTTGTTACTTTTAAAATGATTGTTACATAAATAAAATATCACCTGGACAAATCTGTGACATTGTCCAGGTCCAGAGAGGTACCTGACTAGTTTCAAAACAGAACTATTATAGCACAAACAATTTCACATGAACTACCATTGCATTTTGTCCATTAAACAATTGGTTGAACTCATCAGTTTTTCACTGAAATAATATTTTTGAAATATGATACAGATTGTAGATAGATATAGATAGATAGATAGATAGATAGATAGATAGATAGATAGATAGATAGATAGATAGATAGATAGAT
>JANHFL010007965.1:241401-255292 GCA_032468155.1 Oxyrhabdium leporinum
TTTTAAGATTTTCATACACACACACACACACACACACACAAACACATATATATACATAGTGTGTGTGTGTGTGTGTGTGGGTGTGTGAGAGAGAGAGATGCACACATACCATTCTTCTGTGCCTAAATTCTCATGATCATCTTAAAAATAGAAATTACGGCTAAATTATGGTGCTATGAATTATTGTGTTATGCTCTGAGTTTGTTGATGCAGATCTAATTATTTATGTGGGACCTAAGAAGCCAGAAGCAGGCTCTTTTGAAGCTGCTGGCAGTGGAATTGAAGATCTTTTTCCATTTTTTTTAATGCTGTGTTGTTCCTGGAATTGGAATGAGATGAGATGTCAGGTCCCACTCGTTCAGCAAGGAGAATAAATGCTTCACGTTTTGGATGTTATGAACGAAGGCACAAAAGATGAGTAACCTTCTTATGAACAGCTTTCATGAGCAATAAATGGGAATATCAAATACCTTAAGGAAAAAAAATGTTCCTTTCAACTATAAAAAGGTTTAGAAATCCAGAACAATAAAACAGCCATTTGGATCGTAGACAGATGGATAAGATGAGAGCCTGTTCATTTTTACTGAAATGCCCCTTCAGGCCACATAGTCTGTGAACAATTAGAATCTATTCAAATTCTTTTTAAAAGTATGAAACATTATTTGATGGTGCAGAGAGTAAGTAACCAAGATGTAACCTGTGGGGGAATTCTGTCCATTCGGTAACAAGGAGAAAGCTTAGTTTTGTATTTTTTTTAAAAAAAAAATACCCAATGCTTTTTTTTTTTAAATCAGCAACTAAGAATCTATTGAGGATTAAAACTCCTCAAGGAAAACACAGAAGTTATGTTTGGCAGCTAAGCATTTCATGCTAAATGGAAATCAGGCTTATGACAGGCCTTTTGCAGCCCGTTCCGCATCCACTGGATTTAAAGATAATCTGGAAAAAGTTTTCTGGCTGAGGACAAAATATCTACCCAATTTCTGAGATTTGCAAGAAATATTCTAGAAAAATGTGCTAATTCACAGAATCTGTAATTCAACAGAAATTGTCCCCAAGAATATTGGGCTGGCATAATCATCTCCACATGAAACAGCATTTAAAGCCGTCTCAAAACTTCTGCTGGCACAACATGCTGCTGCTATTGGGAGCAGCCTAAAACAGGTCAGTCTTTTATCTTTATTTCTTAAATATTAAAGTATTAACTAGATTAGGACTTGATCAACTAGCTCTACTTATCTGCTTAGAGTTTTGGACTAGCTTTGGAAGCTGTCTTTCTCTGGTCTCCATGCATTCACCAAACTCCCTGTTTAAAGCAGAGGACATTTATTAAAGCCTGATTTAGTGAATGGGAAAGACATTCGTTTCTGTCTAGTTACTCTATTTTTCTGGTTTTACTTATAAGTTCTGATACTGATAAGTGACGGCCTTTTGAGGTAAGCTGACACTGCAAGAAATACTAGAAATCCATGTTATTATTTTAGGGTGTAATAACAGAATCTTAAAAACTTGGCAAACTTTCCTTCTGCTCCCTCTTATATGAAAGAGAATCAAGGTGGGATTATCTTGAGTTTCTTTCTTACCTGTTCTTGCTTTCTAGGCCTCAGTTGATGCTTACTTAATTATTCATGTATCATGATATCTCCATACACTTCTACACCAAGGAGGTTCTACTGTTAATCCAAGCTAAGCATTGCCTCAAGCAACTAGATACTAGAAGGTGCTGGAGAAATGAGTCTACGCAAGTATTCACAACAAGGAAGAAATGGCATGTGAAAGCTAAGGTCTCAACACAAACATACTCTTTTGTATTTCTGTCGTTGGGTTATCATGTCACAATGTACATTTTGTCACTGAACAAAGAAAAGTTGTAGACAGTGGAAGATAAGCAAAATATTCAAATACCTGATATTTGGATTTTATATGTCCTTTCTTAGAAAAATCAATTTCTTGTTTCATTGAACGCTTAGATTCAGAATCACAAACATGCTTTTTTTTTTTCCAAACACTTGGTTTAGAAAGAAAGAATGAAAGGGGAATCTGTACTGGAGACATGATCTTTCTGCATTGAACAAAGCAGGCACAATAATTAGCATTTGGACCTAAAACTGGTAAAAGCCAGTTTGAAATCTCATTTGGAAATATATATATATACACACACTTTGACCCCTGGGAGAAAAGCAAATTAATTAAAAGTTAGTTTTGATGCAGAATTGTCTTTGCATCAGCTTTTTACATATTATGAGACATCAGTCAAATGCCAATCATATATGTGATGTATATATTCAATAGATTCCATTTTTCTCCATCACACTACTTTGGGTTTCCTGTGTGTAAAAGCTGATTCAGGAGGTCTGTGCAAGGTTTTAGATTTGATTTCTAAAAGGTGTTTTGGAACATGTTAGGTATGAAGGTCTTTAAAGTGGCTGGCAGACACATATTTTCCAGGAACAATGTAATAGCTATTTAATACCTTCCTTATGCAGGTTCAGTTAAGTGTCAAACACAAGAGGTAGATTCCAGCTGTAATAATCTTAATAAACTTGATGTTGAAATACAAGATGCCACAAATAGAGTAAGTCTATAACACTATAGGTGATAGGACAGAGATACCAACTTAGTTCCAGAGCTGCATGTGCACCCTCCCAAAATTTTAAGCCTGTCCTCCCCAGAAAATTATAATAGTTGTTACCAACATTTTTCTAAAAATATACTAGAAAAAATATTCAGTACATGACTGAGAAATAATTATATTCACCATATTTTGTTTTAAATATTGTAAATGTAAATTAAATTGGAATGAACTACATCCAAGTTCGTTTTTATCTTAACTCTGCCATAACTTTTTGAAGTGTGGCTCCTTCTATGCCATTCAAGGGTCAAACAAAGCCTGGGATCCAGAAGAAATTAACACTATTTTAGTCTAGAGCACAGATGTCAAATTCACTGCATCATGTTGCTGTCACGTGATGTTTCACAACATTTTTCCCATTCCTGGAGCTGGGGTGTGTGTGTGTTGCATTCAAATGATCAGGCAGATTACACAAGGAGTTTCAGTTGCAGGAAGGCACACTGAACAGATGTCCGAGCTCCCTTTTTATTTAGCACCGCTTGCTCATCGCAGTCGCGGATAGGGTACCAAAAACTCATCTGATCTTACTTGTACATAAACGATTGGTTAACATATGTTTGGGTGTGCTCGTGATATCTTCATGCTTAGCTCGTGTTGCATTCAGTTGACTTCCTTAGACTCATTTCCTTAAAGTTATATACGTGCCGATTCTCACTGCTTACAGATTACCTAGAGTGGATGCATGTGTTGACGTAGCCCTTCCTGATGTGGTTTGCCAGCTATCGAGAAGGCCCATAATCCCCACAGGTGTGGCCTGTGCAGGCCGCCAGTTTGACACCCCTGATCTAGAGCAAAAGGTTGGAATAATGGGAACAGCTAGTTAGCCAGAGCAGGTGGCCTTCCCAACAGATATGATGTGAGGGAGAAATGTTCTATGAACAAATGTTTCTGAAGGAGGGCTTGGTTAGGTTAGCAGCTATATCAACCAGCATCTTATCTCAGGTTGATCAGAAATGATTGAACTAATCAAGATAACAAACATTTACAGTTGACTAAGCTCATAGTCATGTGTCGTGTATAGCAACATCAAGCTGCTACCTGTTCAGTAGAACGTATGTCCTTCTAAATGTGTCGATGTGACTCCTGAAGGCATTGCACATCAATAAAAATTGACAGAGCTCCGTGGAAGTTACTCGGTGATGGAAAATTCATTTGGCTGTCTTCAAAACAAAGGCGAGCATCCAAAATGATCAATGCCACTGTGAAGTTAATATTAAGTATGCAAATAACGGTAATGGAACTTTTCACCTGCTTGCAGCTTAGCAGGGGCTAAGAGGTTTAGCAGTCTGCGTCCATTCCTTTAGAAAGAACCATTCTTCACCTGCCTGCACATGAATAAAACGTTTGCTTTTCTTTCTTAAAGCCCAAGGGTTACATTCAGCATCATCTGACCAAGCTGCTTGGAAATTAATTTACCTCGCTCAATGGAGCAAATTTGAGAGATGCACAGGAGGAGGGAAGATTCAGTATCTATTTCACTGGCTGACAGACACAGTTGGATACAGCGTCTAAAATTACCTTTTTGGAGGTTGGTGTTTTTTTTTTAAAGTACTACTTCTCTACAATGTAAAACTCTGTTCTTCTCCTTTAGGAATTCTTAGTGCAGAGAAAAGCAGGATAACACCTCATGAATGGAACTATTAATAAATAAGATTTTATTTATGGGACTTATTGGAGTGGGGCAATCTTCTAGGGCAAGATTTATTTTTCAGTAAAACAGAGATCGGCAATAAGTTGACTGCATGCAGCTCCAAGCCACATGTTTATGAACCTGGAGCATGTCTCCAGTTGTGCTGCTGAAATTTGGGGGCAAAATGCAGGGATTCCTGTGTTTCTGGAGAGTTAATAGAAAAACAAAATAGTTGCATCACAATTCCACCAAGGAGCATAAACAGCGGATTATTGTCTTTAGGAATGTCATCACGTTGGCTCCACATTCCTGCAGTTCTTTGAAGTGAAAAATATTAAAACAAATGCATTCCCCAACTATATAAAAAGTTGCCCAACCTGCATGCCAGGAAAAAAAATTAAACAATTTCTGATACATACTGAAGTAATGTGGCAAGATATGAGAGAACATCATAATTTGAAGAGGCTATTCACTATTTGCAGAGAGGAGATACCTAACTAAAATCCATCCAGATTTCTTAATATATTGACCTGTTTTCACAGTGGTGGTAATTCACCCCTAATGGTGTTGGAACTCTTTCTACCTTTGATACATAACACATTCCTGAGAAAGAAAAGGATGGCTGGTGAGTTTTATTTCATTTGAGCTGATGCTCATTTGGCAGGAAGCTTCTTCTTCATGCTGGGCTATACTATTCATTTAGAACAAAAACTAGTGAAAGATGTATGACTAAAATAAATTATTTAATGACCCTGTAATCCCTCACATCAGGGTGGAGTCAGGGCAACTGAATGGAGCTGAGCATTTACTGGCCAGATGCCCTTCTTGACACCTATGTGGAGTTTACAGCAGATATTTTCTCTTTGTACCTAGGATTGAACTCGCAGCCTCCTGCTTGTGAGGCGAGAACTCCACCTCTAGGCCATCATGCCAGTCATATGACTGAAATATAATAACCTAAAATAATCCTTTTAAAAAGAGGGGATGAAAATAAGTATTTTTAGTAAATGCAGAGCTTGTCTTCCATTATTCCTGGAAGCTGAAGACATAAAGTAAACTATTTTGTTTCCATTACTCACCAATAATTGAATTAGAGCCCCAGTTATCCACATATTCTTCTTCATCAGCACTGTGCTTTTGCTGCTTCATAGTCATGGTCCACAATCAAAAACAGAGTGAATGCTTTTCAACCCAGAACAAGGAAATAATGTATATGTTCCACACTATGGGGAAAGCTTGAAATCCATGAGAACCCAATTGGTTTTAGCTTATTTTCAGTCAGTTATACATGAGAGGAAACTTTGCTGCATTTGGATGGCTCCGTGCTGTGGATGCCAGTTTTTAATTAATTGCATTTCTGATTGTCAAGATATCATTGTTTTCCGTTTTTGGTGAACTGATCTAGTGGTATATTGTTTCTTAATGCTCATATTGTGAGCTGCCATTTGAGTATGGATCGACTAGAGGATGAGTTGGCACTCTAGCAATTTAATTAAAAAGGGGAGCTATCAAGATGCCTATTGCACCATTTTATCATTTTGAATGAAAATAATTCCTTGAACTATGAAATGTAGATCAATTTCTCTTGCGTATTTTTCCATTTGGACATATGGTCCATTTACAGTATACATACTTACTGGATATTCTGCTTTGTATCAGCCAACACACTGCTCAATTGGTTCTCTGACAGAGCTGATCTCTGCGGTTTGGTATATTACGTTGAAATTTTCCTGAGCTTTTTGTGCTGAAACCGTTCCTGGGTATCTTGGTAGCTAGAGGCTTATAAAATGCAAAGCTCTATCATAACACTTTCATTTTTGTATTCCAAATACGTAGCTGATTCAAATGGCAGGAAAGTTATTTTTATAGATTGAATACTCTTTGGTAGAAGCTGGGTGTAGTGATAGGATCATTGAACTGAACAGACCTTAAAGACCCATAGTCTAAATGACTTTCAGACAGCTCTAGAAAAATCTTTCACTGAACAGAGTCAACTGACCTTGCTAAATGCTAACTGAATTGAGGCTTGGACAGATGACATTCAGAATGGAGCAGAATAGAGCACAGTAGAATAGAATAGAATAGAATAGAATAGAATAGAATAGAATAGAATAGAATAGAATAGAACAGAACAGAACAGAACAGAACAGAATAGAATAATACAGCAGAGCAGAGCAGAGCAGAGCAGAATAAAGCTGGAAAAGACCTTGGGGGTCTTCTAGTCCAGCTCCCTGCTGAAGCAGGAGATTCCATACCATTTCTGACAAGTTGTTGTCCAGTCTCTTCTTAAAAACTCCCTGTGAAAGCCTCCCATAACTTCACAAGGCAAGCTGTTCCAGTGGTTGATTGTTCTCACTGTCAGAAAATTTCTCCTTATTTCTAACTTGAATCTCTCCTTGATCAGTTTCCATCCATTGTTCCTTGCCTGGACTTCAGGTGCTTTGTAAAATAGATTGACCCCCCCTCCTGTGACAGCCCCTCAAATATTGGAACACTGTTATCATGACACCCCGGTCCTTCTCTTCACTAAACTAGCCAGACCCAGTTCCTGTAACCTTTCTTCATATGATTTCACCTCCAGGTCCCTGATCGTCTTTGTTCTCTTCTCTGCACTCTTTCTAGAATCTCAATATCTTTTTATAGTGTGGTGGTCAAAGCTACATGCGGTATTCTAGATGTGGCCTTACTAAGCTTTTACAGAGTGGTATTAGTACCTCACGTGATCTTGATTCAATCTCTCTGTTAATGCAATTTAGGATTGGACTGGCTTTTGCATTTTGACTGCTAACATTCAGTTTAGTTCTTTTTTTTTTTTTTAATAAAAGAACAGAGACTGAAGGTAATGAGGCAGCATAAAACAAGGAAAATTCCTAAGAAATCCTCCTATAGGCATGCACATCCTTAATTCAGAGAGATTCATATTTGATTTTCTGATCAAAAAGTTCTGGAAGACTGCAGATGACTTGGGAGTCACCATGTGCTCAACAATTAAAAGAGTGTTCCGCCTTCCTGCCCTAGTTTACTGAATTTTATTGAGGAATGTCTTTTGTTTATACTGCTTGAGATGCATCAGATTTGGAGAAGTTGGCCTCTATAGATGAGCTATTAAGAGTTTCCTTTTATGAAAGTTAGCCTCCAAATGACAAGTTTAATTTGATTTCTATTGTTCTCCATGTTCCAATTAATGCTGCTAGTTTAACCTGTTTGTGTACTTTTCCTTGATTGATGTTGTATGTTTAGAAGGTTTAACACTGCTCTCTGGTTTAGAAAAGTCATTGTTCCTGAAAAGGAAATTATACATTCTGAAAGAAATAAAACAACCCATGTTCTTAACATTGTTTTTAAATATATTTAATATAAAAACAGAATTCCAATTGAAATGTTCAGTCCAATTGTAGAAACTTTTAGAGATGGGACATTCCTTTGTGACATGCTCTTAATTTGTAAGAAACAGTGGAAATAACTACAAAACAAGATTAATATCAGTTTCTGGCATTTGGCAGAAATAAAGCCTTTTATGGACTATTTTAAATGTCAAGATCAATGATTTATCTTGTATAACTCTGAGTATGACTTTCCATGCAATAATCAAGTAGCTATGAATTTGCCCCATGACTTCATTATGTGACCTTGGTTGCAAGACTTAACCCACAACAAACACATAATAATGAATTTCTTCGAAAAGCTGTTGTGAAGGTAGTGCACAACAACATAAGTAGAAACTGCTAATTTAAATTCATATTTGAATTATCCCATTTTTCTTCTAAATATTATATGCCATTTTTGCTATCGTAGTTAAAGCACAGCCAAATCTTCTAAGCTCAGGGCTAAAATTAAATCCAGACATTGGATATTTCTTATATTGAGCCTTTCTCTTTTACAGTAAAGCCACAGAACATCCCCAAAGTTGTATGTCTGTATACAAACCTTAAGAAAGCCAAGATAGTATCATATGTTATTCATCAATGAGATTATTCAAGGTTCAGTTTTATAGGATGGTTCACAGAATACTAAATTTGGTCTTGTGGGACATTAAAAGAGCTCTACTCTTTTTCAAAGATTAAGCCAGGTTAAGCATCTGTCTACCAGACTAAGTGGTTTGAGATTCAAACCTCAAAAGGCACTGGCCTATTTTTTAATGTTAGAAAGCCAAACCTGAGTGGCATCTTTCATGCTGCTGCAAAGGAGAGCTTATTCTATTGGGCTATGTGTCTCTTTAATGCCATTTGTAGGCTCTCTGACATTTTTCCAGCCCAGATATGATAGCCGTATCTTCGAGAATTCTAGAAAGTTTATACTAAGTTATAGCAGCTGATGAATGTAAAACTCACCAAGCCCACCATGGTATAGAGTCAATTAATATAGAGTCAATTAAATGATGACAGATGGCTGTAGCTATCTATAAGCTACACAAAACACATGTCAGAGGTCAGCTCTGGAGCTTATTCAAAAGAACAAACTGTTAAACATCATCCACTGTGTTTATATAGTGGGGAAAAAACAATTTTATTTCCAATAATCAAAACCCTCCTCAGCATTTGGATTGGCCTGTAAAAGACAAACACACAAGCTAATTTGAATGTGCTGATGATGATAGATGTAGGCTTTTAACATAGGGTAGACAACAGAGACACAATTATTTATTCTCTATCTTCCTAACAGAAGTTAAACTCTGAGGAGGAAAGTTACTTGACCCTTCAGATAGTGGCCCGTGAAGAACCTTTCATTATCTTCTTACAATTATGGCTGCAAGCTTAGATGTTTCCCGAGGAGCTTAGCCTGTTTAACCTTCAGCCTCCCTTTCCCTCATCCTCCAAACTTTGAAGGGAATGAAGAATGTCTTCCGCTTAGCATCTCAGCAGCCCAGCTTAGGCTTTCACATTTTAAAGCTGCCAAGTTTGAGAAACAAAGATCTATACGATCATTTATATTCTCAGATTTTACAGTAGCCCCCACCCATCCACCCAGCTTCCCATCCCATCCAATTCAGTTATTCAGTCTACAGCTAGCTTTTGGTTACTCACCAGATGAAGAACTCCATTAAGGCAGATTGGCATGTGTGAAGTGGGGATTAAAATTGAATTATCTACAATAATCTCTGTGGTCTTGATGGAGATCGGCTGCACAAATTTCATGCTCAACATACTGTATCCACTTCTATTACTGAAGTGATTGATATGCATTCCTGTATCAGTTATACCCCACAATCTTGTCCAGTCACCAGTGCCTTAACAAAAAAAACACAAAATCCTTGCACACGTGTTGACATGTTTATGCAACTATCAACCCTTTTCAAGTGCAATGTGAGGCTTACAAGAGCCATCCTATTATTATTTTTTCTTTAATTCTACTTCTAAGACCATGATTTACAAGCAAATACTGAATAATGGGCCATAGGATGATAGACATTTAAATCCTCAAAGCACTTATTCAATCCCAAAGGCGCTTTTTCAAAAGGCAACTGGACTTTCTTTCTTTTTTCCCCCAAAGACGTTTCGCTTCTCATCCAGGGAGCTTCTTCAGTTCTGACCCAAGGGTGGAGAATGGAAGGATTGATATGCCTTGCCGTTATCTGGTTGTTAGCACTCTGAGAGTCACTGAGCCATTTGGAGGTTTTTTTACGTGCCCTCGGGGATACCTGAATGGGTGTGGAACCTTCTTGGAACTGCTGAAAAGACAGGAGATAGGTGGTGTCATTTCCCTCCCCCTCTGTTGAGATAGTTCCAAGTTCTCTTCAGCAGGAAAGTAATTAGGAAAAAGAATTCGAGAAAAGAAAACTGAAATCCCCTCACACGCCCAGACCCAGAAAAAAAAAAACCAGACACACAACCAAAGCAACAATGAAGCCTAATGTTTGGCCAGTGATCTCATCCATTGAGAGACATGTCTTCAGTGGTTGTGTCATTTGCTAGCCCAGTGCAAATTTTCCAGCAAGGGGGGGGGGGAACCTGTTTGCTGCATTGCTGCCAGTCCATAATAGCCGAGAGACACTAAGGAACAGGTCAGATAGGAGACTCCCAAACAATAAACTCTGCCAGTTCCCTTCTCTCCAATTCTACAGCCATTTGAAGATGTAATTTGTAAGGCGGAAAACATGCCTGGCAACCTTGCCTTATCTCCCTCTGACCCCAGATAGTCAATCAATCCCCCTCCTTGCAAAGCAACAACAAGTTTCTTACGGACTGAGTGGTTTCCAGCTTCATCCCTCCCCTGATAAACAGAACTCTGGCAAAGGTGTTGCCCAAGGAGGCTTCCCTCAGTTGCCGAAAGCTGTGTCGTTTGGATCTACGGCCTGGTGGAGCCTCAAGTTATTTCACTTTTCTCTCTCTTTAAGCATCCTGTGTGCTCTGAGCAGATTAGAGTTGGGGGAAGGGAGAGAAAGAAAACCTCTAATTGGAAAAACATGCATGGATTTCTCTCTGTGATGGAGCTGCTGATGCCAATGCAAATCAGGGTCCAGCCTTGCAGAGTTCCAAGTTTGCTGCTGGGGAAAAAAAGCAGCATACAAGAAGCTACCTAGAATACGTGGGAGAGGTATAAAAAGCCTCAGGCTAAACATGGCAAGAAAAACCCTAACAAACCCAAAAACCAAACAGCCCTTACATTCTTAAGTGAAAGAGAATTTCTCCGGAGTTTAAGCAGCTTTTGAGCAGGTCCAATTCAATAGGTAACTAAATGTTTGCACACAGCAATGTACAGCTTCAGCTCTAACCAAACTGTTGAATTACATTCAGAAATTGATGCTGGATATAATTCAAGGCTGGACGAGGGGAAAGGGCCAAGAATAAAAAGAAAGCCCTTTGCTCATTTTTACTTCCAGCCTCCCATTCTGTCTCAGTTCTCTCCAAATTCCCCAGTCTTCTGTTTTTATTTTTATCCCACCTTTATTACTTTTGATAAATGACTCAAGACAGCGAGCATACCTACCTAATACTCCTTCCTCCTCCTATTTCCCTGCAACAACTACCCTGTGAGGTGGGTTGGACTGAGAGACAAGTCACCCCATTGACTTTCATGGCTAAGGCGGGACTAGAACTCATAGCCTCCTGTTTTCTAGCTTGAGGCCTTAACCACTAGCTCTCTGGGTTACATTTTTTTTAAAAAAATACAAAGTATTAAAGAAAACAATCCATCCACCAGCAACTAAACTTTCACTGTGCTCTAGAGCCTGGGAGAATAGCCAGATCTTTAATACCTTCCTGAATGCAAGAGCAAGAGTTTCATTGAGGACTGCATCAGGGTTTTGTTTGACCTTGGGGGGCCAGCTTGGAGTCACTCATGTCGGGGGCGCCTGTGGAGGCTCAAGTGCTCTTCCAGTGAAAACGGGCTTCTGAGCTCCGTTTCGGCTGTGATGGCCTCTTGGAACCTTCTGTCAACGAAAACGGACATTCACACACAGCATTCCCAAGCACTCTGGGCCAGTCCTTTGCTGTTTCCAGGGCGGCCCTGCAGGCCAGATCTAAGCACCCTGTGGGCCAAATCTGGGCCCCGGGCTTTGAGTTTGACACTCCTGTTCTAGAGGAATGTCATGTTAAAGGGCAAGTGCATGTTTCTCACAAGATGATACTGCTAAACTGACTCAGAGCAGGCCTACTCTGCCTGATTGAACTGCACAGGTCGAAACAGTTGGAGACAGGTGTTCCCTCCAGTAACCAGGCCCTATGCTATGAGGGCTTATAGGTGGCAACCAGTGCTTTGAATTGCACCCAGAAGCCAATTAATAACCAGGGCAGACTGGGGCCACACTGTTAGCCCTCCAAAGTAGACCAGCATAGGAAACCAATTCTAAACCAATTCCAAGTATGTTAATGCTTCTTTGTTGTAGGTTAGAATTACAGAATCTTGCAATATCTGACTCTGAATACTCTTTCCTCCTCCTTCCCTATATCTTCATGTGAACTAGGAAGGGCCTTATCTGGGTGTTTACACATTACTCTCTAGGTCCATTCTCAAGCCCTTTTTATCTGATTGTTGCCTTTGTAGCAGCTCTTCTTCTGGTCCTTCAAGGCTATTTCCTCTGCTCTCTACTTACAGAGGCATAAGAAAGCACATTCAAAAGGCCTCAGTTGCTTCATTCTGGAACAGCTGTGGTTTTCAAGGACAATGTCATGTAGACTAGAACATCAAAGCAACTCCACAGGAAGGCTGAGACTACTTTTATTAAGATTGGCTGTCATAACAGAATCTTATAAGTCTGATTGTGCTGTGCCTTCTCTTTCTTCTTCTAATTCAATGTGTGTGTGTACGTATGTATGTATATATATATATGTGTGTGTGTGTGTATATATATATATACATACCCAAATATTCACAGCATTTTACCAGGATGGAGTAATAGGTTCCCCATCCAGAAACACATAATCTCCAGACACTGGGACTAGACTTGGGACCGAGATATATATTATATTGGCTATTATTGACTCCGGGCCAATGGATAGTGATGATGAGGATGATGAGGATGATGGTGATAACTACTAAATAAGCAAAAAAATTACTGCAGTTTTCCCATTTGCTCTGATACAATCTAAGAACAGAGCTTGATCCTTTGAAAAAAGAAAGGAATTGTTTGAAAGAAACAAAGAAAGGAAGGTCTCGTGTGCATACCAGATGTTTCAGAAATGCTCATGGACTTTTAATTGGATTCCAGCATAACTTATCATTTGAGGGGGAAATACAAATAAAACCCAGTTTAGCTTTGTTTTGGAGTTTGAACAACATCCTAAAGTGATGTTTCATAAGCAACAATTTGCAAATGGCCTTCAAGCAATGCTACCTTTTAAAAATACAATTATTGATTTGTAAATTTGCATTTTAGATGTGAAAAGGCTTCTACCTTTAGACACATTTGCCACAATTTCAGAAGGCCCATGAACGCTATAGCATGCATACAGGATGTCAATATACATTGAGAAACAGTATTCATTTTGTGATAGGCCCTTTGTGCACATACAATGAAAAGAAACTAAATATGGTTGCAAAAAAAAAAGATTGTCAGTATAACAACTGTCAGTAAAAAACAAAAGTACATATATGCCACTTGATTCATATTTACCATCTAGTCAAAGGAATTCCAAATACACAAATACATCTTTGAAAGGAGTTGCAAGGAAAAAATCTCTGCATTGGCAGTATCATCAGTGCAATAAACAGGAGTTGTGTGTATGTACAGCAATGTAACAAGAAATCCCATTGACTATGAAGACAATCATAATCATATTAACTGGGAGGGAAGCCAGCTGAACCTAATGGATGTTACTTTGGAAGGGTGCAGAATGACAGGAAAAGTCCTAGCTAATTGGTCTGGTCAGTCATATGTTTTGCCTTCAGACTGTCTTGTGTTCAGTCTGTAGTTTATAAATAACAGAAAGAAGGCAGACAACAAGTTGGGCGAATTGTGGCCTTTGGCCCAATGTCATGAAATTCTTGGCTTATTGTCAGGAGATGAATTCAAGGTTCAGGTTAGAATAATCTGTCCCTTCTCTGTTTGTCATGTAAGGAGGCAGGCAGGTGGGAAAAAGGAAGGGGAGGAAGGGAGGGAGGGAAGGACGAAGGAAGGAAGGAAGGAAGGAAGGAAAGAAGGAAAGAAGGAAGGAAGGAAGGAAGGAAGGAAGGAAGGAAGGAAGGAAGGA
>JANHFL010007965.1:279741-291566 GCA_032468155.1 Oxyrhabdium leporinum
CCTTGGTTTTCTAATTCTATTTTGTCTTTGGGGTTTGTTAGGATGGTGGATATTTTTCGGTTAGTGTAGAATGCTGTTTTGATGTTGTGTTTTTGGAGGATCTTGCTGATTTGGTCTGTAGTGCCCTTCTCCCATATATAAATATATTGTGGTTAGGTTATGTGGTGAAGTGGGCATACAAAATACCTGTCTTTGAAAGAGCTTAAACCTGAAGGGGAAAAAAAAGCCCTACTTCTACATAGACCAGTGAGGGGGGGGAAAACAGGCCTTTTCTACAAAAGCAGTCCCCTGTGGAATAAAAATAAAATTCTGGTAGACATTACCTGATGGAATGTTTTTGCTGGAAATCTAAAACATATTTATTCACCCAGGCCTCTTGATTGCATCGCGTGCCCTAATTGCTGCTAATTAAATTTTAAATGGTGTCGTTTTTCCCCATTTTTATTTCATACTTTATGGTATTCGCATTAAATATATTTTCCTTACATTATTAAACTATTGTTTCAATGATGAGCTTGTATTACAGTGTCATTATTGTATCTGCTTTGATGGGATTTGGATGAAAAATACCAAATTAAATTGCTGCAACTAATGTTTTAAAAATTGAACGTCCATTGTAATATTTCCTTAGACCGGACACAATGACTTGACCACTTCCCAATGGCTTTTCTTCCTGGCCAACCATTCCACTATTACATGCATGTAAATCTCTTGATCCGAGCATAGGGACAACCTATTTTTTTCCATTCAGCCCCATTTAATTCCTCACTTTAGAACTCCACGGTTGCTGTTTGATTGGCTCCCAGAGGTCTGCTAGATCACATGGCACCAGATGAGAACTTCAAGGTCACTAGCAGCAGCTCACAAGAGACTGTGGGTCAAGTTGCTTTTCTCCCTTCCTTCCCTACTGTTGAAAAGTTGAAAAGTCACCTTGGCTTTCCGGTAAACTTCCAATGAACTTGAAGAGCCATTATTTTATTATCTGAGAAGGAAACTTGGACAGGCTGAAAAGAAAAATCTTTCCCAGCCACAAAAATCCTTGGAATTTCCAGCAAGTAAGGTGAGGCACCTGAATAATGCCGCAGGACCAAATCAGTGGCATAGCAATTGCATTCTTTATCGAATGTGTTTTTTTAAAGCAGCATTGGTATTATGCTCCAACAACACTCAGTAAATACTTCTTTCCCGAATCTAAAGAGGTATATGCTATTTCGCAACATCAGAACAAAAGACAAAAGAATGGGGGGGGGAGGGGAATATCTGCAGTATGTTTTATGGGGAAATAAATCTTTTTGCCCATCTTTAGCGCCATGTTTTTAAGCAAAAGTTTGAAAAGAAATAATGAGTATTCACCAGGTGTCCCAGCATGGAACTTTTCAAGGTCTAAGGAAAGGATTGTATATAAATCATATGCCTGCAGCTGAGATGGGCTAGTTTTTCCCAGTCGCCCCCTTTACTACAGGTTGAATTCAAATGCACTCATGCATAAATCCATCAGGATGAATGCAAATCGAATTAATGTATGAATAAGTCTGAATTTCACCCCATATTTCCAGACAGAATGACCCCTTCAGACATTACCCTGATTGTTGGGGAAGCTCATGGGGAAAGACTAGGGCGATATAGCCTGTTCCGCATGCTTAACCAGAATGGGATCCCATTGGGTAATTTCCCCCAATTCACTAGTTAGTCAGAAAATGATAGGCAGTTTCAGTTCATACATCCAGAATTCATTCATGCAAAAACGGCTTCCCCACTGCAACTTCCTTGGAGAATAATGAGCTGAGCTCAATATACTGTCGCCAGTTAGGCTCAGAAGATTTGTCCTCTCCTACTTTAGGGAGTCTAACTCCACACAATAACATACCCATGATCATGGATACAACCATAATTAGTTATTTTGCACAGGCAAGAAGGCCAGCAACAATTAGCATCATCATTATCCTGATTTCCTTGCAGCATTACTTGTTGGGAAAGCTTGTCCATAGTGTGGCTAGGCAGAACACATCAGCCTGTCTGAACCACATTAGCCCTTCTTTTTATTCATTTAGAGGGTCTGTTGCTGCAAAGAGAGAGATTATCTAGCTATTTTGATCTTGGTGAGTCTTGTTTAAATAGCACAAAGGTCTGGGCCCAGCTACACAACTAATGATGGGTGAGTTTTCTCTGACGCTGATTTGAAACATGTTTCATATAAAATAAACTAATATAAATTTTATTATCATTTTTGGATCTATTTGGTAGGTGTAACCAGTTTGCATTTAAGGAAAGACATGTGCCTCTGCCCTTAATGAACACAGCCCAGCCATCTGGCCCAGCCATTTCCCCGTTTTTATTCCTTTTTTTAATCATGGCCAAAGCTGGCAACTTTAAGACTTGTGGACTTAGACTCCTAGAATTTTAGCTGAGGAATTCTGAGAGTTGAAGTCCACAAGTCTTAAAGTTGTCAAGTTTGGAGATGCCTGGTCTTAATCGCATCTGCTCTCCTCCATTTTTCCGAGGACTACCTTAGATTTTTGCCTGAGGAGGGCAGAACTCTCCTATAAAGGGAGAAAGAAAATTTTACTCCGTCTGTTTTCTCAGTGTCAAGTCACTCAGAAGTCAATCCAGAGAGGGAGCACACACACTGAGTTTTCCCATCCTTCATTTGCAAGCTTTTTGTAATAGTCCTAGAAAGGAATCTCTTTGAGCCATTTCAGATTGGAACCCCCTTATGGGTTTGGCTTGAATCCAACTCAGATGACTCCCAAACAGGCAGAGACTTGTCAGGATCTTCCACTGAGTTAGACTTGCATCTTGAGGAGCTCAACTAAACCCTTCCAGTTCATTGGCTTCTTAGACTTTGGAAGCGACATCTTTTTGGATCCTCAAAGCTTTTGGGGTCCTCAAAGCAACCTAAAAGAGCTAGGTGGTTTCTCCTGAGACTAAGAAGCAGGATGCCAAAACACCCATCCTTCAGCTTCAGCAATTCCATAACTTCAAGAAGCCAAGGACCCCCATCCCCCCATATTGACAAGCAGATCTTGACAAACTGCTAACACCCTTCCCCTCCAACTACCGGAGGTCATCCTGACCTTTGAAGACCAGAACTGTGTGTACAAGTAATCCACCAATGAAAAGGAAAGGTGCTTTTTTTTCTTCCTGCCCTCTCTCTCTTCAGTCCACAAATAACCTCTATTTTATCCTTTTTCCTGAGGTAAAGATGTTCCATCTCTGCATATATGCATATGAATGCTGCTTCTTGTGCCTATCTCTCCTTGTGCTATGGCAATAAGTCTAAATATATATATATAGGTTTTTTTATTGTGGCAAGAGTTTCTATTTTCTTTTTTGGTCTTTTCCATCCATAGTTGAACATTGTAAAAAAAAAGGGGGGGATCACTTCTTGAAACCTTTTGACATTTCTGGATGCCTGCGTCATCTTTCTGTCACTGAGCTGAATACTATTCTAAATTCTCATTGATTATTAACGGTTTCTTCTTTGTCTGCCAGCCTCAAATCTTCTTTGTGCTAAATTACCCATAAATTGCCAGTTGCTTATTGTTTGATTGCCCTGAGTGCCATTAATTTTAAATATTATTTAATACATTTTGAAATAATTTGTTATTAATTACAGTTTCATTTCTGGACTTCTGGATTACATTAGCACATTTAGAAACTCGTGTTAATGTCCCAACAGAACTGGTGTGTGGGAGGCAACAGATGAAAATAATAGCCTCTTTCCTTATGTTTGATAACAGGGAAAATCACTAAGGACCCTTCTGCCACCTCTTCTCCACATGTAGTTTTCAACAAAGCTGAACTTCAAATATTGTTACAACGGTATTAATATTTTGCTGCTACCTATAATTAAGATTCACCACTGCAGTCTTTACATAGGAAAATCCTTATGGTTTATAATTTTTTTTCAACAAAAATCTTTTTTCCCCCTTGATTAATCTTCACTGTTTTAGAGGTAAGCATCGTGTAGGGTTCATGTGTCCCCCAAAGCTTTAAAGTGGCACCTAGAATTTCCCTTCCTAAAAGCTCTGGCCACCTCCTGCTAGTTTAGACTTAATAAATTGCAGGTTAATTTATTGCAAAATTTAGCTGCAACAAAAGTGCTTCACCTGTGCCTAACAATTGTTTTAATTCCTTGGGTCATAAGACCTATGGCCCTGCCTTCTCACCATGGTGACGTAGTGGTTAGAATGCAGTACTGCAGATTTGAGTCTCACCAGCTCAAGGTTGACTCAGCTTTGCATTCTTTCGAGATCGGTAAAATGAGGACCCAGATCGTTGCGGGGCAGTTTGCTGACTCTAAACCACTTACAAAGGGCTGTAAAGCACTGTGAAGCAATATATAAGTCTAAATGCTATTACTATTGTTATTTCTATTGACCTTTTCAACTGCTCATTCTAGAGTTACCAGATCTGGGTTGCAAAACTCTAGATCTGCAGTAAATAGCAGCACCAATTCATTGTACACATTTCCTCTTGCTTGCTTCTTGTAGTGTGGCTTTGTTGTTGTTGTTGTTGCTATTTCTAGAAAGGGAGCTGTGGCAGATACAAAGTGCAAGTTACAGACGTAGAAGACTCTTATACTGTTATTTGCAAGGAGCTTTATGGCAATTAAATAAGGAATGCGAAAGTAAAGGAGATTGAATTTCTCAGTACTGGGGAAAATAATGATGATCATTAATTCTTATTATTGCACCCATCAGTTATTTAATGAGGATCTTTGAGGTGGATTGTAAAGGAAAGTAGTCTGTTGCGGAATACTTGTATTATTGTAACCTATTTTTGCTGAAGTGTGCAATTAATTGGAAAGAGGTGAATAAATGCATTGTCAAATATATAATTACATTTATAATTATTTAAAATTATTGATAGGTTTACTAATTATTAATTGATATGATCCACATCCATAGTTTTACTTTTAGTTCTTCCCAAGTTGCTCTAGCTGTATTAAGGATGCCCCACCCATTCAGTCTAGCCCTGCACTCTTTAGGAGGATAGATTAAATGATAGCCAAAAAGCTGAAAGGTAGACAGAATGCTTTTCAGGGTTTTATGAAAGGAATCCTTGCGGATATTACAACGTTAATGATTGCCAACTATAGGGGTTGGTTCTCATCTCCGTTTCAAGGCCATTGAACCAGCACTGTTCAAAGACATTTTCACAGTCATGTGGCCAGCATGATGTCACGGGGGTGTTGTTGCCATCCCACTGATGTGGTACCTATTTATCTATTCACATTTGCATGCTTTCAAACTGCTGGATTGGCAGGAGCTCACCCCGTCTTGTGCGCTCAGGTCTTGAACCTGGGCTGCTAGTTTTCCAGCCCACAAGCCCAGCATCTTAACTGCTGACTCGTCACACTGCCCAGGACCTTATAAGCCACAAAAAAACAACAGTTTGAGGTCCAAGGTCTATGTTTTGTTCTGTGTAGCACATGAAGGGCCACAGTGAAAAAATGGCTAGAGAAAAGAGGGTAGAGTCAAATATAATGCTCAAGAAGAAGAAAAATAAATAGGATGTAAATTCATAATGCAATAATATAGCTACTATTGCCTCCTGGATAACAAGAATTAAAGTATGCAAGAACGTTTTACAAACAGAGTAGAAGCTAGAACTTTACAGATCAAGTCTTTGAACAATACATTCACTTTAGAGGTTATTTGTAGTTCACTTAGGAAGCTGTCATGCTAAATTAGGCCCAATGTGTTTTGAAAGTTACATTCACAGTCCATGTAACATCAGGCCAAAGATTTAAATTTATATCAAGTTAATATAGGATTGTGGGCGCATCTTTAATGCTTGTTATGTAGCGGAGCAAAAGAACTGAAGGAGGAAAAATACAATTTTGTGTCAAAGAAACGACATTCCATGTATGACTTCATCCTAATCCTACAGAAAGTGCTGTTCAAATTTGTATTTGAAGGAAGCCCAAAACTCTTATGGTAAAGTTTTAGTTCACAATTTACTAACAAACTCAGATGTTTTATAGTTGCGTGCAGACTAGCAGTCACCAAACAAACATGTTCTTCAGTATAAAGTTCCAGTACAATTAACTTATTTCAAGATCACACAAAGTACATGGAAAGAAATATCGCATACAGGAAGCAGCCATCACAGATAGCATGTTCATCTGAAAGATATGAGCCATGTCATAGGTTCAGCAACCTTAGATTTATTTGACAGTCCTCTTGAGCAGTGGGGGCTCAGTTTTTGACCGCAGGATTCATCATTTAGTTGTACCACTATTTCCATCAATGATCATGCAGAAAGAAAGCAAATAAGAAAAATCATAATCCAGAATTTAGACATCTGACCAAAAGAAAAAAATTAAGTGTTGCATGTGACAACAAATATTCTACATTCTTCTTCAGATAAAAGAATCGATAATTTGGTAAAATAACATCTACCCACACAAGAGCTAGGCATAATCTCAGACTCTCCTTTGTCATGGTATGAAGAGAAACTCCGTTAGGATAACAGTCGAATTGTGCCTAATTAACACTTCCCCTTTGAATACCGATCAAGCCCGAGGTTGATTGGGAAAATACTTTCACACATCCTTATCAAATTAGGCAAAAGCATGCCTAATGAGCAAAAATCAATTAGTGCAGCAGTAAACTAGATTTCTTTGTGCTGTTGGAGGAAAGATATTTGCATGGCAGTTCATGTGTGCTGCTCCCACAGTTCAATTAATGAACACTTTCTGCTAGAGGTGGCACCAAGAAGAGAATGGCACCTTGGACCAAGATCTGGGCCAGCATTAATGCCTCTCATAGCACTTGTTGACACTCAAGGCTGAATGTGTTAGACACTTGGACTTCCTGAATTTTAACTCTTCTTAATAACTGAAGTCAAATAGCAAAGGCTTGCACATTTCCTCTTCTGAAAATCCCTAGCTATTAAGGGTGATGGTGGTGGTGAGAGAGAAATTTCATTATAGCAATAGCAGTTAGACTTATATACTGTCCCATAGTGCATTACAGCCCTCTCTAAGCAGTTTACAGAGTCAGCCTATTGCCCCCAACAATCTGGGTCCTCATTTTACCAACCTCGGGAGCATGGAAGGCTGAGTCAACCTTGAGCCTGGTGAGATCTGAACTGCTAACCTGCTGGCAGCCCGTGATCAGCAGAAATAGCCTGCAGTACTGCATTATATCCACTCCGCCACCACTGAGGCCACGTTAAAAGACCAGTAGCTTCAGGATATCGTTCAGAATTGTATCAAATGGTTATTATTTGGGAAAAAATATTTAGCATTGGAGCTGAGCTATATTCTCTGTTTCCTCCCCATCCTATTTTCTTCCTATGCTGTATCAATCATTAACTTTTCACTGAGTATGTGTATTCTGACAGACGTTCTTGTCTGAAGAGCAGAATAAAAACGGTATGGAGAAATTCAGGAAGGCATACAGACTTCTCCTCTTTTACTAACCAAAGGTACATATATGCTTGCTGTGTTTGCACAATATACTAATGCATGTTTAATTGACCCACGATTTATAGGGTAAATCTATTCCGGATTTATACAAAACATTGAAAGAATAATGTAGCCATATGGGTTTTGTTTGCATCTGAGAAGTCGCAATTTATTGGGTTTGTAACAGAGAGATTTCGCCTGGATTAAGAAAAGTGAGAAAGGAGGTGTGTTCCCCCCCCCCTATAATAACCAGATTTTGGTCTGTCTAATGAAATGAGAACAGATAAAAGGATGCATTTTTTCAAATAGCACTGGTTTATATTGGTTCCTTGTCACAGCAAGATATGATGATGGCCACCAACTTTCTTGGCTTTCAAAGGAGGCTACATAAATGGATAGATTATGAACCAGGATGGCTAGTAGTATGCCTTTGAAAACCTGCTGGTGGAAACACAGAATAATAGTTGGAAGGAACCTTGAAAGTCTTCTAGCTCAACTCCCTGCTCAAGCAGGAAACCTGTACCAGTTCAGACAAATCGTTGTCCGATCTCTTCTTAAAAACCTCCAATGTTGGAGCACCCACAACTTCAGAAGGCAAGTCATTCCACTGATTATTTGTTCTAACACAAATGAGGTGGTACTATGACATTTAGGCATTGGGTGTGGCTTTCCCCAAAAGTCAGGCATTTTAATTTGCCAATCCAGGTAACATCATTTATAGGTGCCCTCTCTCTTTCTCTCCCTCTCCTTTGATTTCTCACACACTCACATATTTTTCTGAATTATTTGTGAGCCATTATGGCTAAAATGCATTATCAACAAACAAACAAACAAACAAGCAATAAGCAGAAATATCATGAGAATATGACAGGTTGTCAAAGGATACATTAGCAAGTATTAATAAAAGTGGCACGTTAAATCCCTATTGTCATGGTTTACAAACTACTGTAGGAGTTCTGCCTTTTGTTGTAATTCAGAACTTGGCTCTGCTCCTTTCTCCAAGCTCCAAGGTGTAAGGCCATTGAATGAATGAAATGGGAAAGTTTATAGAAGTTTATTAAGGAGGCTGAGTAGAAGAAAGAGAGAAGAATAAACAGATAAGCTGTTCTCTGGAACTAAGTTCTGAGGGGTTTTCGGAAATGGCCATTTCCTGAATAACTGCTGACAGCAAGGGGTGTATCCTGAGATTAATTGATTACCCATTATGGATAACTGAGTAATTATCCTACTCATTCCTCTGAATAAGCAGTGATTGTAAGAGAAATCACAGGAAGTGTTGTTGGATGCCTAGGATGCCAGAGTTCAGGAATTAAATTAGAGGAATTGTACAACAAGCTTCATAAGAGTAAGAATAACACCAGTCATCTAGAGAGGGGTGGACCCACTGGGTGTGTTCAAATAGAGGCTAGACTGCCACAGGTTTTAAATTGTTTAATTTAGATTCCTCCACTGAGCAGGATGTTGGTCTTGATAACCTAAATGATTCCTGGCAATTCTATAATTCTCTTTGCATTTGATACTTTTAATTCACTGCTTTCCTCATTTCTGTTCTCTTCCCACACCTGTGCAGAATGTCCCTCAGTGAGGACATTAATCTATCATTAACACAATTGTGTACTCTTTTTGTTTGCTATAAAATAATTATGTTAATTTATTTAAATTTGTAACTGTAGTCTAAAATACTGTAATCTTGTCTCAGACCTTTCTTCTATGAAGAACACAATAAAGCTCAAAGTTTGTCAAAGGGAAAAATTATGGTAAACACAGTTCCAAATATTAGTACCATGCAGAAAGAGGTCTGTAACAACCATATGTCAATATTAAAATAAGCAAAGGGAGAATTCACAGCAGCAGTAGTTGATGGTAACATATTTAGTGCCCCATAAGGTTCTATCCATTGACATTTGCTTAAAGTAAGATTTTTCTGCTCCACTACAATATTAATAAACTTAGTAAAGCTAAAATGCAGTAATCTTTTTTTTCTATTTTCTTGTCATTTAACTGTCAGGTGCAAGAAATCAGGAGACAGGATAAATAGTTGATTTCATACTGCCTATACACAAGAATATTTTTTTTTAAAAAAATCAAGTTTTATTTGCAATTTTCCTTTCACATCATACATATTTTGTGGACAGTGTATTGACTGGGTCAATGTCCTTTTTAAACAATGCTAACAACAATAATACAAATAAGTATACATAATCCTAATCTTCCAACTTCAGCAATACCATTCACTCTTTATAATTCTTTATCATTTTTTCCATCAATTCATTTAAACATAAATAACATTTCGTTACACTATATATTTATTATCCCCTCCTAAGTCACTAATATTTAATATTTTTAAAATTACTCATTATTCCATCATAATTTCAATATGCCAAATATCTAAGAAAATTACTAATAAAGCCAAATATTAGCAAAATTTTAATCAATCCCGGGATTATATCTCAAAGTCCTTACAGTTTCTAATCGTTAAGAGTTTGAATTCACAATATATTTTAACACACTGTTAATATTAATAATACAATACACAAGAATCTAATCGATTAATGGTCAAGGCAATTTGGCACCAGATAAGAATAAATAAATTTCAAGAGAGGCTGGATTTAGGTCTCTTATGGGCATAGTGACTCCAAACTGATGTCGCATTTGAGGCTGCTCTCAGGCTCAGCCTGGTCATCTCATATATTAACTACACTACTCAGCTCCTGTTCATGTATCCTTCAGACTGAACAGAACTCTTCATAGAATGATACAATCACTGGGTTGAAAATATCTCTTATTTATCTAGTGCCACCTTGTAATTAAATTGTAATTTATAATCCAGAAAGACCAAATGCAGGATTCAAGTAGAAATTCAACTACAATTCTTCTTGAATATCACCAATGGAGGAAAATCTTCTACCACCCAAGGTACTCTTTTTCCTGAATCAGTGCATTTAAAGAAAAATTCATGATGCTTGGCTGAAATCTGTTCCTCTACAATTTCTAGCCATGGATTCCTGGAACAAACTCAGTCTATCCCAGATGTGGGGAAAGATGGCTCCTTTTATGGCTTGTGGACTTTAACTTCCAGAATTTCTGAGCCAGGATGGCTGGCTAAGGAATTCTGGGAATTGAAGTCCACAAGTCATAAAAGGGCCATAGTTTCCCAAACCTGTTCTATCCTATATGGGATAACAGTTCCTATAGTTTAAGATCATGATGGTGTCTCTTCTCAGTTGTCTGTTTTCCACACTTAAATTACTTCTCCATGAAATACGTCTTTGCTAGACCATTGCCTAGATTCTATGCAGTCTAACTGGTATTTATCCTTACTAAGTTATGACACCCAGAACTGGACAAACTACAGGCAGTCCTTGACTTATAACAGTTTGGTTAATGACCGTTCAAAGTTACAACGGCATTGAAAAATGCGACTTATGACTGTTTTTCATAGTTACGACCTTGTAGCATCCCCATGATCATGTGATCAAAATTCAGATGCTAGGCAACTGGTTCATAGTTATGACTTTTGCTGTGTCCCAAGATCATGGGATCCCCTTCTGTGATCTTCTGACAAGCAAGTCAATGGGGAAACCAGATTCCCTTATCAGCTGCAATGATTCACTTAACAACTGTGGCAAGAAAAGTAATAAAATGGGTCAAAATTCACTTAACAAATGTCTCACTTAATTACAGAAATTTTCGGCTCAATTGTGGTTGTAAGTTGAGGACTTCCTGTACTTCAGATGCTGAATGGTTGGTAGACTGCAGAGCAGACTTACTTTTCATAGTCTGTGTAAGCAGCCTAAATCTTGATTTGTTTTCTCAGTAACCACAGGAGCCAGACTACACTATCTTGAAGCAAATGTATTTTTTCATCATCAGTTTTGGATCCTAGTATTAGGGCAGAAGGGTCCTACAGGAAGACTTCCTTTAAGACAGTTGTTTAAAGACGCTTCAAAATTATGATGAACTAAAAAATAATGACTTATAATCCATCTTCAATGCTACGACTGCCTCACTCCCCTTCCCAGCCATGTGATCGCAATTTGGGCACTTGGCAACCAGCTCACATTTACGACTGGCTGCAACATCCTGTGGTCACATGACTGCAATTGGTGATATATTTATTTTTTGAAATGTCAAAAATGCCCATAGGGTGTATTGGATTCACTTAACAACCATGTGGCTCAAATGGTTGTAAAATAGAGCTGGGTCATGTGGTGATGCACTTAATGACTGCAATGACTTACAACCAAAATTTTGCACCCAAATATTGTGTTGTTAAATGAGGACTACCTGTAATTCTTTGTCCTCTATGTTCCTGATCTGAACTTCAAAGTTATCTATCTATCTATCTATCTATCTATCTATCTATCTATCTATCTATCTATCTATCTATCTATCTATCTGTCTGTCT
>JANHFL010007967.1:1874-21102 GCA_032468155.1 Oxyrhabdium leporinum
TTTGAACCGCTAGATTGAATCAGCAGAAGTGGCCTGCAGTTCAACACTCTAACCACTGCGCCACCTAGGCTCTGTAAATGCCAAAAGTCTCTACCCTTGCAGTAGACTTTAGAGATGAAATGTTGAAATATTTTTTCCATCCAATTGCGGGTTCATGCATACTTATTGTCCTCCACTTGACATATTGATTTTCAACCACTACTATTGCCACCAATTTTCTGAAAAAGATCAAAAAATCAAATTCTTCTCATTGTCACAGCAATTCCTTCTCAGTGAACTTGAAGTTGCCAAAATTGCAGTCAGGAGAAAGTTTGTTTTATTTAGGAGAATCTAATCAAGGTATTTGTATGCCCAGTATTCCCTTGGAAAACCACTCTCTTGCAAAGTTTAGCAAACACACTAAAACACTATTTCCAGTTTTTTACTTTTGTGAGCTTTTATGATATTCAGTTGCTTTGCACTTTAGGAGAGAGTATTTGTTCCTCTGGACTCATGATGATATGTGAACTATATCAAGTACCTTGTTAACATATCTGGTGCCTTAAACATCTCATAAAGATATTTAAAACTCTCGTGGAGGCAGGGTTTTTTAATGCAGGCTGCTAACTTTTCATTTGAACAATCTTCACAATTAAACATAATTATCCTTGCATGCTGAAAGCATTTCCCCAAAGATAACTTAAGCACTAGAAGCTAAGATTGTTTGCAAAAGGCCACACAATGTGAAAGCTGGGTTTAGAAAGAAACTAGATGTTCCTGGATTCCAATGCTGTATTAGACTGCAAGAAATTATTGTTTCTGTAGTGGTTAAGACTCCAACCAGCAAAGCCAAAGCAATCAAGAGTATCTTGGCATTGGGGCCTCTGGATAGATTTAGTGTATTTATTTTACATTGTAATCAGTGATGGACAGACATCACAACTTAGAAGCCACATACATGGGGCTTTATCCCACAAAATATTGACTAAGTCTATAGGAAATGAAGCAAAGAAAATGCACACAGCAATCTGAAAATTAAAAAAAATACAGTTTTACAAATATTGTATATCAGACTTATTCCTAAAATAAGTATCACTGAGGTTGTTTTGTTAAGGTCTGGAAGATGATGTGAGGGGAAATTACTGGAAAATTTTACTCAGTACATTATCACTGCATATCTCAGTGTTATTTATTTTATCTTCAACTTTATCATATTCTACTTTCAATGGTAAAGTTCCAGGGTTGATTTAGGACTAATGTAAGTAAGGCTAAAAACAGAACATTTTCAGTAATCAATGAGGGGAAATCCAGCTAATAAAAGCAGTGAAAGATTTATTTTAATAGCTAAAAATAATTATCCGAATGTCAAATGAATAACAATTTCATCTCCAGGCAATAATCTTCTTTCCCTTCCCCCAATTCAAATGCATGAAGGGTATTCCAAAAGCAACTTACCTCAAGCAAGAAAGCTCTTTTTTTCCAAACACAATTCAGCTGAATTTGTGGTATGGCTCAAGAGAGTATATCTGAAGATAACCTCATTGCACAGACAGGTTGACACGGATCTACTATATAATAGCATCCGAAAGCACAGCAAGCAAGTCTTTGGTATTTCCCATACTCTCTTTTTGGATTTTGCATCGTATTTCTTATTGTCAATAGGAACAAAGTGATACACTGGCTATACTGCCAACTCTCCCAGTTATCTGAGATACTCAATTTTTCAATAGATCATACCTGCACTTGTGCCTCAGCAGTTAGCTGCTTAATTGGCAGTGATAGGAAAACAGCAGGACACATGTCACCTGTGATTCCAGACATAGTGAACAAAAATTTATTTATTTATTTGTTAGATTTATATCCCTCTTTTTCTGCAGGAGCTCAAAGCAGTGTAAATAATGCTCCTTCCTATTTTTTCCAACAATGGCAAATGTGTAAAATTATTTGGGCCAAGAAACAATGACCAGTTTAAAGTCACCCATTGAGCTTCCATGGCCAAGCATGGAGTAGAACCTCAGTCTCCCTCAGCCTCCAAGTGAAGTGTTAATACCACTTTATAATGCCTTGGAAAGGCCACACTTGGAATACTGCATCCAGTTTTGGTCACCACGATGTAAGCAAGATGTTGAGATTCTAGAAAGAGTGCAGAGAAGAGCAACAAAAACGATGAGGGGACTGGAGGCTAAAACATATAACGAACGGTTGCTGGAACTGGGTATGTTTAGTCTGATGAAAAGAAGGACTAGGGTGACATGATAGCAGTGTTCCAATATCTCAGAAGCTGCCACCAAAAAGAGGGAGTTAAGCTATTCTCCAAAGCAGATGAGGGCAGGACAAGAAGTAATGGGTGGAAACTAATCAAGAAGCAACCTAGAACTAAGGAGAAATTTCCTGACAGTTAGAACAATCAGTGGAACAACTTGCCTCCAGAAGTTGTAAATGCTCCAATACTGGAAGTTTTTAAGAAGAGATTGGCTAACCATTTGTCTCAATTGGTTTCCTGTCTAAGAGGCGGTTGGACTAGAAGACCTCCAAGGTCCCTTCCAACTCTGTTATTCTACTCTACTCTTCTCCCAGCTACCATCTCAACCACTAAACTGCATTGGCAATCATCAATCAATCTCCCCGCCCCCATTCAATCGTATCCAATTCTTGGAAACTGTCTCTGGGCAAGTGCCTTCAGTTTTCTTGGCAGGGATTTTCAGGAGTGGCTTGCCATTGCCTCCTTCCTAGGACTGAAAGAAAGTGACTGGACCAAGGTTATCTGTCTCTGTTCTTAAACTAACATAAATTAATCATTAATTAGTGGCTACTAATTGTCTGATCTTCTAGGACTTTGCCAAAAAAAATTAAATCATCTACTTGAAAATCTATAGTTTAACAATAAATTATGCAAATGAGTATTTGGTTTTTATCAGTTCTGAATCTTGGGATGACTCTAAATACTGATACCTTGAGGAGAGAGAAATGGGAGTCAATGTAGTCCCCTAATCGTATGGGTTACTTTCTTTTTCACATCAACTTCTTCTCTACAATATCTTCAGAAAAGAGCCGCCCTGTAATTCTGTAATTCTAAATCATTTAGGCAATTTATTCAGCAGATTTCCTTCTTGACACTTTCTCAGCTACATACATTAACAGAGTTGGAAGGGACCTTGTAGGTCATCTGGTCCAACCTCCTGCCCAAGCAGACTCTACACCATTTTTATGGCAGTCCAGTCTCTTCTTGAAAGCTTCCAGTGATGAAGCTCCCACAACTTCTGAAGGCAAGTTGTTCCAATGGTTGAGGCTGTAAAGGGTGAGTTGGGGTCAGCAAGCCATCCCAAGATTGCAAGAATGTGAGGAAAAAATAATTTAATAGGTCATAACTGTAACCAAAATGTAAGAAGAACATCTAGGATAAAATGAGGCAGAGACTTAAAGCATACTCACTGTAAGCCCAAGGAAGTTGCACTTGCTCTAGCTGGGATTGTTCATAACACTTGGATCCAATTACAGTTCTTTGAATAAATCACTTGAAGTGCAGGAAGAAGGTTCTGGATATATGCTGGGCAAGCACAGAAAATTCTTCTAGGTATTGGACATGTTGGCATGGAGGAGGTCTCCAAAACAGAACAGAAAAGCTGCTTCTTTAGAATAGGGAAATCCTGTTGAATAGGTCCCATGGAATTCAGTTTGATCTCTGAATTTTGAAACATGATTTCAGTCATATATCAGATAATCCCAGTAATGTAGATTAAATATATGCCAGTTTTGTTGTATGTGTGGCAAATCCCACAAACAAGGCAAAAAAAATCAGTTCAAACTATTAGCCTTAGTTTGTGTAGCCTATACTTTTAAGTTAAAAGTACATGCTGTTTTGATTCATTAATTTGTTATAAGGAATTATGGTTTATGTTAACAAAAATACTGGAAAATGAAAGAAAAAAAAGTAAGCATTTTGAGAAACCATACACTTTCTCAGGTGGTCAAGACATTGCTTGCTGTTTATTTAATACCACAAAGTACCAGCAGATTTTCCTTTTTAAGGGGCAAAACTCCGAATTAAATTGTCCATGATAAATATCCACCCACATTAACCATTGGACCACACTGGCTTTCTTAGGCAACCTTCTATAAATCCTTACTTTCCAGTGCATTAGTTCCAATTAATTTTAAGCCACCCAGAGTTATCCTGAGGTAAAATGGGCAACCAATAAATTTTACAAATAAATAAATAAATAAAATCATGGATGTCTTTAAATATCCCATAACACATTGATGCTCAAAGCAGGCGTACAGTAAGAAACATCAGTTATTCACTGATGAAACTGGGTTAAATCAGAATAGAGATAAGGCATTCAACTGCAGCACACTAATAATAATCTGGAACTAAATAGTCTGGCTATAAATTCTCCCACTTCTACAATTCCAAAAGAACTCTTGGGGCGTTGAAATGTACTGTTCTCCAAATATACTACGGTCTGCTGTACTAATTGGAGTGTGGTAATAGAATTGTATCATCCTTCATTACTAAGAATGATGAGAAGGATTGAAAGTATAAAGAGCTTTTTCCTCATACTGCATATTAGGAATATACTGCTTATTGGACCTTTTTATTGGTTTACTAGAGTTTAATTTAATTATTTCATTTAAAGCCATTTCTTCTGCATTTTACGTGAGTAAAGTTCCTGTATCTAAGATGTCTTACTGTTGGTGTTTAATAGGACAAGTTTAATCATAAGTATAAACTAATTATTTAATTTAGAGAAAGCTGATGCTAAGGATGCCCAGATCAGTCGGTAATCCTCAATTTATAAACATTCATTTAGTGACCATTCAAAGTTACAATAGAACTAAAAAAAAAGTGACTTAAAGCCCTCCTCTTCGTGGCCTTAATTTATTGGCCACCCACCCATCTTTCTTTTCCTGTTTGTTAGTGTTTGAATTCCCCCCATTCATTTGGCAAACATTATAAACACTGTACCTCAGCAGATGTCTTTAGTTTCAGTATATGAAATACACACATATATATGCCTACATTACACTGTTGGTTTCTTATTCATTCTTCCCAAGTCCTTTCTCTTCACTCTAAAATTATGACTAGTTTGAGCAATATCCCCTTTTCCTTCCTCTGATTTCAATGTCTCTTTAGCAGTCTTGTTAAGCAAAAACTGTCCTGACTTTACCTTACAGCTTCTCTCCCTAAACATTCAGTTCCAACATACTGTTTACACGAAATGCATTCCCAGCATTAGGCCAGTCTTTACCAACTCTTTCCATCTGCCTCAATATCATTCCTTCTCTCCAATGTATTGCTATGTGGGTACATGTATCAAAATAGCTAGGACCTCAGTGAGTAATAGCCACAAGTTATACTATTTTTCTATTTATTCAGCTGGTCAACTTCTTGTAGGACAGCTTTTTTCAACACTGAAGAAATAGGATTATATAAGTGTGAAATAAAAATGTTTTATTTTATTTGCAAAAATTCAAGCATGATCCAGAAGGACCTCCTTCAGCAGATATGCTCCATTTAACTCAAGCTGAGGTCATGCTTTATGTTGTGGTTCTTCAGACAGTGGAAGAAGGTTAATCATAGACAAGAAACCTGTTTTGTCATGGAGTTAGAGGTAGAATAATTCTGTAACCATTCCTGAGCATCTGAATCTAACCTAACCACTGATTAATGAAACAGCTTTTATAACTATAACACAATACTAGAGAGACAGGGAAAGTCTAGTACCTAATGAACTATATCCTACTAGGAGAAGAGTCAAAGAGGATGTACTTTGGGCTTGCATACTGTGGAAGGACACGACCTGAGAGTCACAACCTCTTAGAGGAAAAGCAGAGTGACAAAGAAGAGACCTAGACTAAATCTGTAAGTATCTATAGTCGCTGCCCCTCATGATTAGTATGTATAATAAGGTGCTGAAGTACTGAATTACTGTCAACATTGTGGATGGGAAACAGCACTTGTGGCTAAAGAGCAGGCAAAGCAGAAGGTGATTGCCATGTCTCTGTCACTGGTACTTCAATCCTCCTTATTGAGGCCTTATGTTGTATAACAGGGGTGTCAAACTTGATTTCACTGAGGGCTGCATCAGGATTGTGTTTGACCTTGGGGGGTTGGGGTGGGCATGGCCAGGATGTGCTTGACCAGCATGACATCACTTTTGTTGGGGGGCGCCTGTGGTGGCCCGAGCACTCTGCCGCGAAAACAGGTTCTCAACCTCCGTTTTCAGCTGTGAAGACCTCCTGCAACCCTCTGCCAGTAAAAACGGAGTTCGGGAGGGCCATGCAAGCTCCATTTACACTGGCAGAGGTACCGTGGGCCGTTCCTTCACTATTTCCAGGGAAGCCCCACAGGCCAGATCTAAGCACCCCATGGGCCAGACCGGCCCCTGGGCCCTGAGTTTGACACCCCTGTTATATAAGAAGGCAAGACAGCAAAACAGTGGGGGCTGTTGATCAGCCACAGAATAGCTTTAGAGAAGTTTCAGATGTTAGTTATTGCGACTGATATTATTGTCAGAACTCTGGATGGCCACTCTAGCCGCCTTCAGTTCAGCAGCAAAACAAGGTCTAGTAGGTCAGACTATGATTTGAGTCCCATTAAATAAACAGGCAAGAGAGAACATTTGATATTTATTGTGAAGGTCATAAATGAGCAACAGAAAATATTTTGATGTAAGTGGAGCATTTGCCAAGACAAAGATTGAGGCACATAAATAAGATTTAGAGTATTTTCTAAGTTTATACATCTAACAAAAAGAGATGAAACAATAAAATAATAGAACAATTAGAGAAAACTTTAGCATGAAAAAAAATTGTTTGCTAGTCTCTCTTCTTTCACAGTATAAATAACAAAGGGTGGCCAAATGTCCCATACCTCTGTGAAGCATCTTCTAAGCTAGTCAGATTTTCCACAATAGAATCTTTCCAAATTTTGGTAAGACATCTGCCTAATGTAACTATCATCCTTAGCTGTTATTGTGCTATTCTCTGCCTAACACTTTACAAAATAAATGCAAAATACATCCAGTTTGATAATGCATTCATAGCTTCCAAATGGGAATTAATTTTAAGTAGTAACATAATAATAAGCATTAATAATGATCAACTGAATGAAGAAGGATTTCTCTTGTATACACTGAAGCTAGTATCATACAAAGCAGAAAATATATATTTATACTCCAGCAAAATAGTAATAATATGAGAAGAAAAAAGAGCTGTAAAAACAAGAACTCCAATTTGAAAAATTTACATCATCATATACTCGGAGCAGGATCACTAATGCATATTCAATACAGCTGAGGGATGAATAGGAATCTTTCAGCCATCTAAGGAGTCATCTATGTCAGTGTTTCTCAACTTCAGCAGCTTTAAGATCTGTGGACTTCATCTCCCAGAATTCCCCATATTCTGGGTGGAGAATTCTAGTAATTGAGGTCCATAGATTTTGAGGTTGTGAAACACTAATCAATATAACCTTCCAAACTGGTGAGTCCATTCTTTATTGTAGCTGCCTCATGGTAGATTAAAATATTATTTTCTAACTAGTGACTTAGTTAAGTCTATGTGGCCTTTCAAATAATCCCCTAACTACAGTATGTCCATTCTCCAAGGTTTTTCTAAAACCAAAACCCTCAGGACATAAACTCAAGAAGAAATCTGGGAAGACTCATGAAGCTTGCAGGGCATTTTTGCACAGATTATTTGTTCTAATGCAATCATTACTATGCATTTTTACTTTTTGCATTTTACTTTTTTTTAAAATATAGGCTAGAAATCAAATCACAGGCTTTCAATTACTGTAAAAATTATTTATATTAGTTCTTCCTAACTTGGCATCTTCAAAAAATGTTGGACTGCCAATCCCAGAATTCTAAGTTACTATGGCAAAAATTCAAATCCAGACAATCTAGACATTTTGTGAAATGTTATCTAATCCCCTGGGGAAAGCTGTTTTATACAGCAGTCTGTGAAAAATGAGCACATTGAACATTTTTCCCTCACAAATGTTTAAATGCTTACTTCTACATCAAATAGATTAGGAATGATATGTTATAGAGGAATGAAATGTCTTAATCTGGAAAATGTTAGTAACATACAACATTGGAAATAAAATCCAAAGATATGAAAAATGATGTCAGATATTACCATAATAACAGAGCTGGAAATAAATGTTAATTGCATATTTCCACACCTGAGTTCTGTATTTACTTCTCTTCTGATTTGTGCATGCTTTAGATTTTTTGGGGGAAAACACTGATTAGATTATCTCTGAATATATAACCCAAGAAGTTAGACTATATGAAAGACTTACAGCAAATGCCAAGGCAAATACACTTGACTTGGAAAACAATTGACAGCAAAGCATGGAGGCCAATATGGAGGCATTCGTATCAATATTTATAGTGTGGTCCCTCATTGTTAATATAGCTATAAGCCCCAATCATTTCAAAGGTTTTAAGTTTGTTGAAATAGCTACCCTTAGTCACTCCCACTTGCTTCCCTTGGAAATGATTCTATAGGCCCCTCAATACACACAATATGTGCCAAATTTCTTTTGGCTTGACTGTGGCAAAACATGATTGTAATGGGGGATTTGTGTTTGGACTATTTTCTCATTCCCAGGAACCTTTGCTTTATTTTGCCTTTTGCTGCCTAAACTCAGAGCTCTTTAGTAGATTTCTCAGACAACTTTATCAACAAGCCCAATTTTATGTTTCTAATCTGTTTTTAGTCAACAATACCTCTGGGTGTTTTTGTTTGTTTGTTTGTTTAAAAAACTGACTCCATTTTCCCTCCTGCTTCATAAGAAGGGATGGCTCAGCTCAGCACAATGGCTCAGAGGTTAAGACACTGGAAAGCCAACAGCCCAGGTTCAAGACCCAAGCGTTGCCTGATGTGGTGAGGCCCATCTTCACCTAGCTCCTGCCCACCTAGCAGTTTGAAAGCTTGCAAATGCCAGTAGATAAATAGGTACCATTTCAGTGGGGAGCAAACAATGCTCCATGACATCATGCTGGCCACATGACTGCAGAAATGTCTTCAGACAGATCTGGCTCAATGGCCTTGAAATGGAGATGAACACCATCCTCTATAGCTGGCAATGACTAGCTGACTAAAATCTGCAGCCTTTCCTTTCCTTTCCTTTCCTTTCCTTTCTTACTAAAGACTTCCTCAACCAGTCTCCCAGCTTTTGGGCAAAAGGAAACTACTGTTCTTTTTCTAAACCTCTCCACATAGATGTATCACAATGTAACCTACAGCCACAGGTATGGCTTTTGAGAATAAACCTGGCAGTTTCCCCCTCATTTCAGTCATTTCATAGGACAACCAGACAAATGTGCATAGTGTGCTTAAAATAGGGTATGGGGCCACCAGTTTATTCTGCAAATGATGGGCTTTTTTATTAGTCCAGGTTTTGGCTAGGGACAGGGCATTTGAGTGAGTGACAGGTTTTGCATTCATTAGAGGGAGTATTCGTTGATTCACAGTATTCTATGATTGCTGTTGGTGAAGCAATATGGAAGTATTCTCTATTTAGCACCACCGGCAAAAGAGAATCTAACTTGTCTTACTATCTGGAACATTTTCCTGCTGTCCAGCCAAAACTTTTCTGTTGAAACAATAAGTTTTAGAATCCTTGAATAGGGAGCGGGGAAAGGGAAAATACATTTGTAATTTAAGAAAGAAGCTAAGAAATGTAAGAAAGGAACATGGGCCTCTTGGTGGACTTTATGGCCTTTGCAACTTTTTCCCTTCTGCTACTTTGCCAGCTTTTCAACTGGGCATCTGCCTAGCGTGGCGGCTCTCAAAAAACATTGACAAATTTGACAGATTCTTTTCTTTTAGCACAATACCAGACAGGCAAGCAGACATACTTGAACCTGATGATATATTGCTAGACAGCAGCTCCATTATACAATTAAGTATACAGTCCTTAATCTATTTCCTTAGGCACGAATCCCATTTGCAATGATTCATTACCTTAAGGAGATGGACTCGAGGGGACAGGCAGGCAGGCAATGACACTTTAAACTAGTAATTCTAAGCTTGCTTGCTTTTTTGATTGAGATTTTATCTCTCAATAAATGATCAAACAACTAATCAAACTTGACAGGAAGCAAACAAAAGGGCAGAGCATTTTATCAGAGGAAAAAGGTAAATGGACAAGTCTATTTTTACTGCTTTAAGTTCATTTTATTACCTGTTTATTTCATCTACAGTTTATTTAAGAAAACACAATTCAAAAACTCTATATATTTTTGTGCATTCTATCAATATATGCAATACAGTATATGCATTATTCCAGTCTTGCACTTTTATATATATACTAATACTCTTATAAAATTATCAGTTTCCACTATTACTCTACTACATTTTTCATTGGAAAGCTGAAGTATAAAATTCAAGGTGTGACTTAACATATAAGTGTGCTTAGTTAATGCTTGGGAAATGTAAACAATCCTGTCAAAGCCGCTTTCAAGCATTATAAATAATCACATGTAAAATACAATAAATAAGATTTAAAAACAAATCAACAAATTGCAGTGACCCAATAAGGAAGGGATAGAGTCCAAGAAGAAGAGATCTCTGAAACAGCTTCATCTGCCTTCAACCCTTTCTTTTTCTTTCTCTCAGGTACCCTTTCACAGGTTACTTGATATAAAATATTAGGAAAGGTTCCAACTGGACCATACATCACAGTAATGAAGAATTCAGACCTCCAGATCAATATTTAACTGTGCCTAGAAGCATTTGATTCTAATGCGTATAGGAATCTCCAATGTATATACAGAGCTCTGAGGCAAAGGTATGTCTCCTGTTGCTCTAGGTAATAGAATCTGTGAATCTTTGAATTTTGCTCAAAAATTCAAATCGATAAAGGCATGAAGACCTAGCATGAAATAAAATATCTTTAGATATTATTTAAGAATGTGATTCAGCTGAAGTTTAAAAGTGACAAGGCACTTTTAGTACAAGGGCACTTGTAAATCAGGTGTTTGCTCCATTCTCAGGTTGGATGGGCACTCCTATACCATTGTCACTTCTGATCAGCTCATCAGCTGATTTAATTTCTGGCTTAACTATAGCACAGGCGAGACCATTAAAAAGGCCATTTTTGGACAATGGGCCTGGAGCCTGGTGGTTTCCCATTGTCTAGAATTCTTGTCTTTTCCTGAATGGATGTTATTATTTCTGATGAATTTATCACTGTTTCATTAATTGTTGTTTACCATTCAGAGTATTGATGTGGAAATGCTCTAATTGACATACAGATAAATTTTCCTTGCTGTTTCTTGTGCTAATTTCATAAATTTTTGAATGTATGCTAGAGTTCCTCTCTAAGGGATATGGCTATATGATAAATAAATATTTTTTTAAAAAAAATAGTTGGAAGATTAAGAGGTCTGAATGAATTATTGAAATTAACTTGTCATATGGGGACAACTATGTTAGAGTAATACCTGGCTTTCATCTTGGCTAAAGATGGGAAATGCCTAGGGTAGAAAACCTGATGTTTATCCAAAATAAGGGCATCCATCAAATAAACAAAACAATTTTGAGGTTTGCTTATTTTGTAACTATAAAACAACTAAACATGTAACAAATCCAACAGGAACTGGGGATTACAACACAAAACAATTATTTCCCCCAAATAATTTAATAAAATAGAACTTTATTGATGAATGTATAAAACAAATTAATAATGTATTTTTATATATTGTCTAGGCAATGTATAGTCATATCTCACACTACCAATATACTTTAATATGAGAATATACATCTCTCCTGGAAAAGAAATATGTATGAATTAACCAATGAGAATCATTTGAAGGTGGTGAAAGATATTTTTTTCTTACTGTTACATTGATAGCCAACACATTTTCAAATTGAACTGGTGGAAGAGTGTTGTTTACTTCTTGTTTGTTTTAGAAAAGGTCTGTTTGTTTATTGTTTTCAATTAAGCTGTGAAGGAATGTCTGTGCTTCCTGCATGTTAAATGGTGGCGATGACACTCAGAATTTAACTCAGTTAGCATCACATTGGCCTATTTCCAAAGTATTTTTTCTGCTGCTTAAAAGGAGTTTAAAAAAGAAAGTCTGTATGTATCCAGTGGTGACAAGAGGCTAGCAGAAAACGCTTTTGCATATACATGATGGATCAGCCATGATGTCCACTCTACCACAGACATTCATGCCACATCTGTCCTGGTCCCAAAGTTCACCAGCCTCAGGAGTAGTTCTCTTCAATGATAGCATAGATCGTCCCATTTTGCATTAACAGAGCTGTTTTCTACTGGCATAACCTTGCTTCTACATTCAGCTATGATGAATGAAGATAGAGCTAGGTCTAAAAGTATAGCTTTCTTTTTTAGTTTCCATCTGTGAATGTTTATATTCTATCCTTTTTTTAATGCCTACTGAGTTTTATAAAGAGCTGTGGTGGCGCAGTGGTTAGAATGCAGTATTGTAGGCTAATTCTGCCAACTGCCGACAGTTCAATTCTCACCAACAAGGTTGATCCAGCCTTCTATTCTTCCAAGGTCAATAAAAAGAGGACCCAGATTGTTGGGGAAAATATGGTGATTCTGTAAACCGCCTAGAGAAGACTGTAAAGCACTGTGAAGCGGTATATAAGCCTAAGTGCTATTGCTATAAATGCTATAAAAGTTTTCACCTAAGATTTCAGAAACTTTAGATGCATATGTACATGCACACATATATACAAATATCCTGTACATCTCTCAGTGACATCAGTAACAATGCTGTTCAATGCCAATTTCCTTTGTACTGTTTCTAAATTTTTTATTCCTTCAGGCCCTGGGGGACAGGAAACAAGTAATAAAATATTTGTGACAAATGAGTACATACCAACCTTGTCAATATCATATAATTCCCTTCCTTTTTAAGACTCCCCAGAACCAGAGGCATCTGATATTCCTATGTTCGCTAGTCCATCTATGATCTTTCTGCCATCATTACAAGAATATTAAAGCTGTAGCTGACTCATTTGGAATTCTGAGCAGGATTCTGGGCAGAATTGTGCAGAGTTATGCTTCATGCATGGTTCCATGCAATAAACTTTATATGAGGTTATATTTGCTTATATTGTAGAGGGATGTCTTCTTAAAATAAATTCCTATTTGTTAAGAAATATCTTCCTATAATGCTATTGTGGTTGTACAAAAATAAAGAGAGAGTCTGGCAAAGTCTTAATACGTGTAACTGGAAAGACTGCCAGGGAAAAGTGATTTCCAGAGCCATGGATATCATGGATTCATATTTCCTTTTTGCCATTATTTTCCAATGCCTTGACAATCATGCATTCAATGAAAAGATCATGCAGTTTCCAAAATAAGAACCAGGATTGAAATGGAACAATATGTGCCCTTTAGACTAATTTTTTGGCACAGCAGAATCCATGTATTTCTCCCATCCAGGCAGAATGCCATTTATTTACTTTTTTAAAAAAATGAAAACAGGTTATTGGGAAACAGTCATTTTGTTATTTTTGTAGAATGTGTTACTTTATCCCTATATGCTTTTTTAAACATCCAAATAATATGAAATTGCCTCCTCTTCATTACAATAAAGCATTTCTTGAAACCACATTCACTTTCCAAGGCCGTCTAACAATTCCCAAATGCACAGACTGGCATTTGTTAAACACATCCAACTTGATTTTCATTTTGTGACTCCTGGGGTCTCCATTTCTCCTGCCTTAGATTCCACAGTACTGTCCCCTGCAACAACCGTCTAGTAATTGCACCACTCTTAAAATTTTGGGATTTATAGTCCTAAATATATCTTCCATATACTTGGAAGCATAAAACAAAAAGCTAAAACAGAAAAAAAAATAAAAAACAGACTACATGGTTAAAAGTTGTAGCTCTGCTTTTGCCATAACCACTCCCTCACTACCAACCATGTTATTCCATGTTAAACACACTCCATGTACCGATCTCTGGTAAGCTAATGCACTGCAGATGAAGCAAGCTAAAGGTCAGTCAACTGCAGCATTATTATTTACACATCTAGCATTTTCAGTTACATGTTTTCTTTTCCTTGAAGAACGGGATATCCTACCATTTGCACATTAATCTTTTAGTTTTAACAAATGCTTTTCTGAACAATAGCTGCATTCTGATCTCATTAGACCAAGGGACACAAACCAACATTTGCAAAGAATGCATTTCTCAAGCATTCATCGAAAGGTGGAACTTGTCCATCATTCTAGCTACTAGGAAGAAAATAATGAAATCCCTGTTGACATATGAGTAAATAGCAGGTCAAAGTAATTATGTGCTGAAATCTACTGTACCATTTCTCAGATGTTTTCTTTCCTTGCTAAAAAAAAGCTCTGATTTTATTATTCTCAAGAACCTAATTATTTTACATTTCTTTCAAATTTCTGTTGCTGGTTTTTTGTTTTTTGTTGTTGTTGTTTTTTTCAGTTTCCAGCATTGTTGGAGACAACAAAGAATGTTCCTCCTGATACTCCTTTCTGTTATAAATTTTTCTGCTTCTCCCATTATCCACATCAGTCCATCAGAAAACTAATGGGAGGAGTTTCTTTATGTTGTCCTCCTTTGAAATGTAATTGATGTATGGAAAACCAGGGAGACTACTATGGCATAGAAAGATATCAATGAAACAGAACAATGATACTGACCATCTCATAACTATTGCAACTTGATTTGTAGGCAATTGTTTCTTTAAATTAGAACATAGTAAATAGCATCAAGCCACACTGTGTATATTCATAAAGTGTTGTGCAGCTGGTTAGTGCTATTATGACTTTAATTAGAAGTTTCTCCTTGTTTTTTCTGTCTTTTATTACTTCATGATATCAGTTTCTCAGTTTCCCTCTTGAAATTTATTGTTTTCTCATATAGGGTCAAAAATAAATCTGACAGGATTACAGTCAAGTGTATATATTAACATTCATTATTGATAAATGTTCATGTTCATTTCTTGACTATAAGCAAACGTGGACCTTTTATAGCCACAAATCAAAGTGGATAGAGTTAGAAAAAATATTAATATAATGTGGTATCATTTAAATTAGAACATTTATTTTAATAATTCTCATGTTCTCTAAAACTCAGTATTAACAAAAGACTTTGAGAAACAAAATTAAGGCCTGAAACCTTGAGTTGTGCACTCCTGTTTTTAAAAATCTCTTTACAGAGAGCTACAGCCTAATAACATTCAAGATTCCTTAATAAAGTTGATTTAAAAATAGGTTGAATAAAAAATATTATTCAGAAAATAATAGATGAAAACTAGAAGCAAGTAGTTCACATAATTAATAAGGTTTTATCATAATTTCTCTTTTCATTTGTATTTAAAAATGGCAGATTATAGCAAGCAAAATAACAATAGCAATAAGGAGAAAAAACAATAATTTACAAATTTTACCCAAAATTAGGGGTTGTTTTACAGTAATTATTTTTTTTCATATCTGAAGAAAAGAATCAATGATAGACCAATATTATACCATTGATTGGCATCTTATTACCAATTTGTTTTTCCAAAGTTGGTAAACCACCCAAAGTTATTTTGTGAAGCAGTCAACCATATAAGATGAGTGAATGAATGAATGAATGAATGAATGAATGAATGAATGAATGAATGAATGAACAAACTACAATAAAGTAAGTACAAATTAACTTTACAGGGAACTTCTTAAAATGGAATTGTCTTCTGATAAAATATTATGGAATAATTTTAGGTGTAGGGAACATACTCCAGTGCTCTATAAAAATATATCAAATGCTTCAGTGAAACCACTTTTTAAATTCTAATTCCAGCTGGTTTCCAAAAAGAAAAGTTTTTTTTAAACTAGCTCTGTCACAGTACTTCTTTATTTGTGTCAAAAGAAGAAACATCTCATCTCTGATCTACAGTTCCACTTTTGCCCATCATTTTGTATCTTGCCCATTGAAGCATAATTTTACTGAAATGGAACAAATAATATAGTAGATAGTTAACTTCTGAAGATGCAGTCAAATTATCCAGGTGGCAATCAGAGATTCATAAGCTTATGGATGGGATAAATATGCAAATACATGTTTCAAATAGATATGGTTGAGATCAGAGTTTTTCTGGCCATGTTAATTAAGGATGTTTACTTTTATAATTCTAACCCATGCTGTTTCGTTCATTTTTAATTAAACACACAGAAATTGTGTTCAAATAGCATAATCTTGTGAGATCCAGAAAGCATATGCCTTCTCTGTCCCAACACCTGTCCTCTGGAATGTCATTCCCCACCTGCTTCTTGAGATTTGTGACATTTAGGAAATTTTGCAGTTTTTTGTTTTTTGTATAGCAACTGTCCAAAGTTATCCAGAATTCAGGCAGCCTCTAGATGTGGAAATAAATAACAAATACATGAATAATATGAATAACAAGTTGTTATCTCCATTAACACATACTGTATAGAGAGAATTATTTTTTTTAATCATAGTCTGCAGTTATCAATACTTTTCTCCCAACCAGTTCTCAGAAACTTCAATTTTAAAAAAGAAACTAGAAGAAATAACATTTACTTTAGGACTTCCATATCTATATCACAAAGCTTTGGATAATCACTGGAAAAATTCCAACTCTTTGGTTCCATCTACTGGTCCCCAAGATTTTTGCAGTTCTGAACTATTTGTTATTCCTCTCAAGACTTGCTTAAAGGCACAAACTCATGTGAAATACTTATTGCCTCCATGGAGATGTTTTCTCAACTATTTCTCCAACAGACAGTGTTTCATGCAAGTTGTCAAGCTATCAGATGTTCTGAAAGTAGTCACTATTTTTCTTGGACTTCTTCAGCAAGTCTGGAGAAGCATTTTACCAAAAATATTAAGGGATGCTGAACTGATTGTTCACATTAATCATGTAGCTATATCCGGAGACACTAGTTACATCATTGCGGAGTGTTCCGTGTTTTCTGTCCGAATGACAGAATTAAGTAAATCTGACCTTACCATCATAGAAAGCTGCCTTACACTGAATTAGATTATTGGTCCATTTTATACAATATAATCAACATTGAATACTAAAGACTCTCTATCAGTTTACTCATATCAGGGATTAAACAAAGTTATGTACACTACAACTGAGCTACAGCCTTTTTTTCCTTCTCAGTAAAACCAGGACACTGAAGATTTAAAGCTTATGATTGGACCACCTAGTCCTATAATGTCTTCTTTAAGCATCAAGAGGCTGAGCTCTATTGTTTGGAGGAGTCACAGAAATGGTAGCATTTAAAAAACATCTCAGTTCAATTCTTTAATCCTGAGAAAAGAAATTACAAAGACCAACTTGTCATAAATGGCTAATGTGGAATCAACCAACAAGAGGAAAATGGTGTTAGGTAGATTTTAGAGTGTACTCTTGTTAGCAGGGACACTCCAGCCCAATCTATCAACAGTGCCTCAATTAATGAACAGGATGAAAGCATTTTTCTCATTCCTTGTTCTCACATATGCTCTGAAGATGTTTCGGTGCAGCTTTCTTTAGGGTTGGGAAAGGATTTGGGGAAAAGGAAAACTGGCAAAACTGGTATTTGCTAACAAAAAGCCTTCTGTATATAGAACAAGCTCCTCCCTTTGGAGACTAAAAGGTCCAGTTCTAACAAAAAACATAAGAAAAAACCAGAAATGTAATGAGAGGATTAAAGAACTTCCAAGTTGCCAGATATCCCCTGGAAAGGAAGTTTCTCTTCTGAACCATAGCAGATTATAATAAATTTAGACAGTTCTGAGGCTGTTTAACCTGAAGTCACTTGTAAAATCACACACAAGAAACGTGATGGCTCATGTGGTTAGGATGCTGGGCTGACAATCAGCAAGTCTGCATTTGAGACCTGATTGCTGTTGCATGACTGGGTCCTGTCATTTGCTCTAACTCTTGCCCACCTAGCAGTTATAAAGATAGCAATTGTGAGAAGATAAATAGGTACCACTTTGGTGGATACATTAATGGAGACATGAAAGGAGACCCCCAATCAGGCATTCTCTGAGCAACAATGATGTCACCGGCTAATCCTTTCAACCAGAAGTGCCTCGGTGCTTTCAACATGAGTACATGCATGTGCTTTTTAGAAATAATAGCATTTTTAATGTTTGACACAGCTAGTTTTAGAGAAACAGCAGTCCTCACATTTACAGGCAGTTCTAGAAACAAATTTCAGCACAATAAGTTGCCAGCAAACAAATTTAGTGCCAAAAAAAGGGATGCTGACATCCAACCACCATCTCTAGACACATTCTTCTTGTCTTCACTTTTTGAACTTGTGATTCTAGAGGAAGAATTATTCAGAAAGCCAGCATGTTACATTGAGTGGTTTGTATATGTAAAAAGGGTAACAATTTAGTCAGGAGAATCATCACAAATGCTATCAGTAACTGGGTTAAGAACCTGAAAACTAATGGTTCCCTTTGATTGTGTACATGTGGATTGCATATAATGTATGATGGAAGAGGAAACGTAGTGAAATTCATTTTAATTAGTGAATAGAGAAGGAAGTGCCAATACCAGGCAGAACAGAAGCAAAAGCTAGACGTGGACTGAGGTTTGCTATTAGAATAAACAAACTAAAGACTGTAAGTGCTTTATATACTTGTTTATTGTAAACAAACAAGCCTCCACCAGAAAATTCTGAGGCACAGGTTGTAGGGTAGGCCTGAAGTTTAATATTAAAGAAGAGTAATCAGAGAATCTTTATGCCAAGGAATACTTGGAATTTAAATCTCCAGTATTAAATAAATTGCATCCTGAAGTACTGAATTGAGTAGCAGATTATCTGGCAAAGTCCTTGTGCATTATTTTTGATAAAACATGGAGAATTTGTAAAGAGCCAAATAATTGAAGAAGAGTAAATATTGTTCCTATTTAAAAAGGGTGGAGAGAATAGAAGATCCAGGAAATTACAGTGAAGTTTGACATCAATACCTGGGAAAATTTTGGAGCAGTTCATGAACAGCTCACTCTGTAAGTACCTTGAAAACAATGCAGTAATAATATATATATATAATATTAGCTAAATGTAACAAAGATGATTAATAATAGCCTATTTGTATTAAAAGGTATGATATACAAAACATGGTGATTGATATAAAAATAATTTTACAAGTGGAATATGTAATATGGTGAGCAATAAGCTAAATAATCAAAAATGGAAGACTTTAATATTATATAAATGTTTGTATTAATATTAGAATTATATAAGTTGGTTAAATGTAATAGAGATG
>JANHFL010007967.1:21202-36024 GCA_032468155.1 Oxyrhabdium leporinum
AGGATTCCCTAGAGCGTCCGGAGCCCAGGGTGGAGGCCATTTTCACACTCCCAGAGGCTCCAGGAAAGCCTCTGGACCCCGGGGAGGGCAAAAATTGGGTCTCCCAGAAGTTCGGGGAGGCTGGAAACAGGTTGTTTCCAGTCTCCCTAGAGCGTCCGGAGCCCAGTGGAGGCCATTTTCACACTCCCAGAGGCTCCAGGAAAGCGTCTGGACCTCGGGGAAGGTGAAAATGACCCCCCCCATGGTGCAGGAGGCTGAGTAGGCCACGCCCACCATGGCCACACCGACCCAGCAACTGGGCAGCGAAGCCATTGCTGAGGTTTTTGAAGCCCACCCCTGGACAAAAGCAGATACTACAGGTAGTCCTTGACTTACAACCGTTTATTTAGTGACCGTTCGAAGTTACCGCGGCACTGAAAAAAACTGACTTATGACCGTTGTTCACATTTATGACCGTTGCAGCCTGTCTATGGTCACGTGATCAAAATTCAGACACTTGGCAACCGACTCATACTTATGACGGTCGCCGTGTCCCAGGGTCATGAAATCCCCTTTTGTGACCTTTTCTCAGGCAAAGTCAATGGGGAAGCCAGATTCACTTAACAACCAGGTTACTTAGCCTAAGAACTTCAGTCATTCACTTAACAACGGCGGCAAGAAAAGTCGTAAAATGGGGGCAACATTCACTTCACCGATGTTTCACTTTGCAAGAGAAATGTGGGGCTCCATTGGAGTCGTAAGTCGAGGACTACCTGTAAAACAATAAAGTAGCATCTCTGAAAGAATTGTTCTGTTTCCTAAGATGGCGTCCCTTGAAGGGCTGACAATAAGCTTCCTTGCAAAGATAAATTTGCACCCACCCACTCTCTAAACATTGCATCTCCCATGGGAAGGACCATTCAGAAGGGCCTGTTTCCTTCTCCTACAAAACTATGATGCTTGGCTGGGTGAGGTTTGAACTGGGCTAATCTAAAGCAGGAATCGGGCTCCGATTCTCTACCTTCAACCCTCTTCTATTATTCAATCAGCTCTGTGTTTTTTTCGTATTTAGCATAATTGGATCTGCCATATTTTGTACCAAAGGTTTTAGGGTATACTAAAGGTTTTAGGGATTTACAAATTGTATTGCTTTATCAAAATATAAAACGCAATGCATACGAAGAAAAATAAACACGGGGAGCAGAAGGAGATGGAGAAGGGAAAGAGAAAGAAGAGGGAAAAAAAAAAAAAGGCGTTGACTTTTCTGACTCTTTTTGGTGCAGTAGAATATGATAGTAACATAAAATCCCAGCTTTTACTTTTGTATGATAATATATAGATGTAATAGAGATGATTGATAATATTTTACTTACACTAATGATGTGAAATTTAAAATAGGGTGATTGGTACAAAACTACCATATAACAAGTCTATAAGTGGAATAAGCAACATGGTGATTGCTAAGTTGAATAAGCAGCAATGGAAGACCTTAATATTACAAAAATGTTTGTATTAACATTGGAACTATATAGGTTGGTTAAATGTAATAGAGGTGATTGATAATATTTTACTTACACTAACGATGTGAAATTTAAAATAGGGTGATTGGTGCAAAATGACATATTGGAGCATTGCATAACTAAACAGTGAAGGACGATAACTTGTTATAAAGATATGAAATACTACTAGAATTATATAATTTGGTTAAATGATATAAATATGATTAATATCAATTTATTTGTATTGAAAGGTATGATACCCAGATGCCATACTGTTCACACAATGATATGTTTGTAAAAAAACTTAAAAATAAAAAATGTACTTAAAAAAGAAAAAGAAAACAATGCAGTAATTACCAGAATGCAGCTTGAGTTTGGCATTTTACCAAGCTTATTGGCCTGTCCTTGGTCCTCTACAGATTCTAATGATTTATAAATGGGGTATATGTCTATGGAGATTCTCAGTCATCCAGGTCGTGGTTGCTCCAAAGATGCTTTTTCAAAAGGCAACTGGACTTTGTTTTTCCTTGAAGATGTTTTGCTTCTAATTCAAGAAGTGCACCATTGGATCAAAAGGAGTAGATGGGATACTTGTTAAACAGGAGAATAATATAAAATGAGTGAAATAGCTGATATTCTAGGAAACAGACAGAAGTTCCAATATAATCTTTGCTTTTAACTCAAAAAGAGCAGGAAGGGCATAACCTCAAATTGACAGGAGAGAAGTTCAAAAGTAACATTAGAAAATATTTCTTTACAGAAAGAGTAGTAGAAGCTTGGAAGCAACTTCCAGCAGAGGTAGTAGTCAATCATCAGTAACTGAGTTTAAACACGCTTGGGATAAACATATGCCCATCTTCTGACAAAAAAAAATAATTAATTAAAAAGAAAACCAAAAAAACCTCAAGGGGCAGATTCGAAGGATCACTAGGCCCTTTTCTGCTGTCAGTTTTCTATGTTTCCATGTTCCTAACTCAAATTTCCCTGTTAAAAAGACAGGAGGAAATTGTTCTGTGTTTTGTTTTTAACTACTTTCCAAACTTCCTTTTTTTCTATTGGCTTTATCTTTTTTTCTTTTTTTTTTCTTATGATGCATTCCACCACTTCACCAATTTTCACCCACCTGAAGCAGGAACTTTTCACCCTCAGCTTTCAACATAGGCCAAATAACATAAATAAAAATATACATATCCAGAAAAAATGCATCTTTAGAAAGGAAAGCTATTGGACATTGCTTTCCTGGGACAGAAAGATAAGAAATCAGAAGGTAAATTGGTTATTTGGAAGATATGATAGCCTGAAGTCCAGACTGGATAACGTGAAAACTGTTGCTAAAGTGTCTCCATCTGGACAGGGTTCTTGTTTTTATAAGCCAGCATATAGTCAAGCCAGCATGAGCCTAGGACAGGAGCATGTAAAATCTTAATGTAGATATGCCCAGAAATAGAATTCAAAATGCTCTTTATATGTTCAAGAAATGAACTATAAGTAATTGAATGAAATGTAATAAACAAAAATAAAAAATTCTTTATTTAGGAAACATAATCAAATAGAATGATATAGAACTGAATAGTAGAAAACTGCAAACTGAATATGACAGTGCAATGTGATTCCAAAGAAGACAAATGAAATTAGGCTGCAATATCTATTATAGATCCAAAGTACAATCTCAAAATATTAGAAATAATTGTCTCATTCATTTTTGCATTGGTCAGACCTCACTTTGGGATACTAAAAAGGATTCAGAGAAATTGGAACAGGTTTAGAGAAAGGCAATAAAGAGGGATTAGGAACTAAAAGTAATGAAGAAAGATTGAGCATGTTTTGAGAAATGACTATTATGGGGATGATAGGTTTTTTTCAGATCCCCCACAAGGATGGCAAACTTTGTTATTTCTTTTTACATGGAACAGAACATGGAGAATAGTTACAAGTAGTGACTGTTGGGGGGAAAAAACTTAACAGTTTTGACAGTAGGAACCAATTACCCTGTGGGATGGTGATTCCCTTTGATTGGATGTGTTCAAGCTTCAATATCAGTCTGGGATGCCTTAATTTGAAACTCTGCAACGAACAGGGCTTAGACTCAATGACCTACATAATCCCTGCCAACTTTGTGCTTGTAAATCTTGGATCAGTGTATGTAGAACTTACAATAAATGAGGTCAGAATTAAAACACAGTTTCATTTATATTTGCTTGTAAATTAATAACATCTAAATAATGTGATTACTTTCCAGTTATGAATGTTATAATTTCCTGATTCAGTCACATTAAACTGATATTTTGCCAGCAACATTTTTAGACCTCCTTAAGCAGCCAAGTGAATCTCTGAGTCAATAACCAATAATTATTTGAGGCGCTGATGGAAGCATGTTCCAAATCTCAAGCATAGCAGAGATATAGACTAATTATTGATACATGATCTTTGAATGTGAAAGGGAGAGGGATGTTTCTATTCATTTCTGGCTCATGTTTCTCACTCTCTACAAGGACAATCAACTCTGATTGCATGAAAGATGCTATGCAGCTATTTAAAAACATTTGACCAAAAAGCTGGAAAGAGACCAGTTAAAGAAGTAAAGAATCTCAGAAAAGCTACACAGCTATGAGGTTTAGAAAACATATGATGAAAAGCAGAACTCTGGTTGAAAGCTCAGGTCAGAAGCCAAACAGGCAGAGCTGAATCAGGAATGAGAAATAAAAACATGAAGATGAAAGCCAACATTAGGAATGCAGTGGTCAAGCCAAAGAGCAGGACGAGGGAGAAATGTTGGGCCAGTATTCTCTCTCAGCCCAACCCATCTCACAGGGTTGTTTGTTGTTGTGGGGAAAATAAGAGAAGGAAGGTGTGCTCGATGCCTTCCATTATTTATAAAAATAATAAAGGTGGGAAATAAATAAATAAATAAATAAGGAAACATCTATAGAGCTTCTCAGTCATCCAGGTCATAGTTGTCCCAAAGGTGCTTTTTCAAGAGGCAACTGGACTTTCTGGGTTTTTTTCTTTGAAAGTTGCCTCTTGAAAAGGCACCTTTGGGACAAACAAGCAATGGTAAGGGAAAGCAAAGGACTTAAATAGGTATAAAGAAAAGTAATTTCATAACTTGTCACTTCAGAGCAATTGAAATGCCATATCTTAGTCTATTTGTAGTGCAGTTTGTTGAGTAAATGGGAAGTAAGCCAGAGCCAGAGCTCCTGATCTACAACATAGTTGGCTTTCCTTTTCAGCTGCTTTTCAGTTAGATTTTTGTATACTTACTTATTTATTGGACTTATCCCTACCACCATCAAAAAAGCTTTCAGCAGTTTACAACCTCAATCAGTACAAACAATAAAATGTTGATATATACAACCAATAAACTAGCATGCTAAACAAAAATTGACATGTTACAGCACTGTACTTATGATGTCAGCTCATATATTCAAAGCTTTTCAAAAAAGCTCCATTGTAAACAGCTTGCAGAAATCCAATAGGGTACAGTCAGATTGAATTCCTCCAGGAGGCAGTTCCAACCTGCACCAAATAATAGCACCTGCAAGTTTCCGCCCCTTTGCTGTTGTGGCAGCCAAATCAGATGAGGAGGCAGAGTGGGAGTCAGGGCATCAAGGCAATCTGAGAGCTCCAAGGGGGAAGAAGGAATGGAGCTGTCAGAGATAGAGGCAGAGGCAGAGCCTGGGCCATCCATCAGCCCCCAGATGGAGAGTCAACAGCACCCAGGTCCAAAGGTGGCTGATGAGGAAGAGGAGGAACAGCTAGGCCCCATGCCTGATGCGTGGATGCACAGAAGGCAGAGGAGAGGAGAGCAGTGGGAAGCCATAGGCCAGTCATCAGGACAGAAGAGTCACCGCTGCTAGCTAGGCCCCACTGGGAATAAAGGGTAGAGGGCAGAGACGAATAGGTGTGGCAGACAACTATTCATCTCCCTGTTGGGCAGCCACTGATAGTCCGAACTTCTGAATCCTGTTGGAACTGTATTGGAATTCTTTCTTGGAATCTGCGGCACTGAGAGTCAGGCGTGCCTTCGGAGTATGTGTGCGTGTGTGTGTGTGTGCGCGCACTGCTGGAAAAAGAGCAAGCGCACCTTCCAGGACTTCCGTTATGAGTGTGGTGAGAGAGAGAGAGACTCCTGGTGGGTTGGAGTCATTTCAGGGGGAAAGGGAGCAAGCTTCGATTTCCACAGGCACTTAGAGACTTTGTTAGCCTGCTGTGTGAGAGAGAGAGACTTTTTGCTGGGGTTGCTGGCACTCCTAATAAAGGGAATGTTAGTAAAAAAAACCAGCATGCTTTTTCGTGTTTGGGAACTAGGTCAGAACACTTACTTTAGAGAGGTGGGGCACCATTCACAGTTTCTCCAAGGCCATGTCTGTTGGATGGGTCAAGGGAAGGCAATTCTGTAACTACCTCATTGCCAAGCAATGCGGGGATTTAAAGAATTTGGAATTTGAAAACAAAAATGGAAAAGATGAAGCAATTAAAAATGTTGCCTCCCAAATGGAGTGTGGCCCACATAACACTATGTAAGTAGCTAACTTCAAGGAAACAGCTTGTGGGGCCAATGAGCTAATGGCACCAAAGCTTAGTTCTCAATTGGTTGAAAATTCATAGAAATCCTTGTACTCCCTGAGACTTGAACAAGTTTATAAAGAGCACCAGTATTGCTCATTGGTTGAAAAAAAAGTCCTACAGTAAGCATTTGGGAAGTAGGCAAAGAGTTTTTTGCCTTCATAATCAATAATCTCCAGAAAACAAATGCAAAATATTAGTAAGGTTTCATTTGTGATCCTTACAAGCGTATGACCCATCTGTTTGCTGCAAATACAACTCAACAAATCTGAATCACATGGGTAGGAAGAGAAGATGATTTTAGAATTCATAGAACCTGGTACAGAATTGTAGGGGGACCATTGGATTATCTCCTGCCTTTTTTCATAATGCGGGGGGGGGGGTGTTACCTAGAAATTTCATTCCTGATTATAATCTAGCATGTTTCCACTGAACATTGTGACTCAGTATTGATTTTATTTGGTTCTTTTTGTTTCTCTCCCATGATGACAGCATTTTTCCTTGACTTGGAGTAGACATAATGAAGAATCGACCTGTTAACTTGTTATTTGATTTTAATTAGAAAAATAATTGTGCTTTACTCTTGCTGAGGTTTGATTCACTAGAGAATAGGGGTGTTTTTTTTTCTTTTTATAATTTGCATCCCAAGGTGATGGACTTTTTAAGAACCTAAGTGCAGATAGTATCACAAGTTTCCCTGTGCATTCTGGGCTGTGGTCGTTTTTGAAAAAGATATGTCCCGAAGGTGCTTTTTCTTTTTTTTAAATATTTTTAATTAATTTTATTATTGTTTTTTATAAAGAAAGAGCAACAGTTTCAATGTCTATATAAACAGTGTGTTGTCTTGTTACAGTTAATTTGAGCAATAGTCATCATCATAGTTATATTAATGTTCATTAGTAGTGATCATATAATAAGAGTTTGCTCCACACAATATTAATACTTAATTGTTAATACTAAATCATATTAATAATAAACATATATAACATATTATAATATATCCTCATGGTAAAATTAATCCTTTTCTTATAATTTTAAATGTTCTAACTTCTGTTTCTGTTAGTTAACCATTGATAAAACGAATCCCATGCCTCAAAATATTCTGTATCTTCCTTCTCTTTAATTTCAAGTGTTAATCTATCAATTTCTGCACATTCTAGTATTTTTTTAAATTATTATCTTTTCTTCTGTAGGGATCTCCACACCTTTCCAGTGTTGTGCAAATACAATTCTGGCCACTGTTAACACATGTAATATTAGATACATAGTCCCTTTATTATATTTTTCTGGTATGATACCCAACAGAAATATATCTGATTTAAATCTATATGTTCCTTTATTATGTATTTTTGTCAAGTATGTCTTGGCTTTGGGGCATGTCCACCACATGTGGTAGTACAAGCCCGGAGTCTGATTACACTTCCAACATTTAGCTGACATATCTTTAAACGTCTTGCTTAATCTTGCTGGTGGGAAGTGCCATCTGTAAAACATTTTATATAAATTTTCTTTGTATGCAGTAAACATTGTTAATTTATAATTTCGATCCCACAACTTTTGCCATTTATCCAGTTCTATCAAATAACCAAAAAATTTAGCGCACACTATCATTGTTTCCCTTACTTGCTCTTCTTCCATTCTAATACTCAGTAGGTAGGTATAATTTTTTTAAAATTAATTTCTCATCACTTCCTGTTAGAATCTGATCCAATTCTGTTGGTTTTTTATAAAAACCATATAATTTAGCATCTTATTCATATCTTGATCGTATTTGTACCTGCGGCTACCATGCTAAATCCCAAAGGTGCTTTTTCAAGAGGGAGTTTCTGGTTTTTCTTTGAAGACGTTTTGCTTCTCATTCAAGAAGCTTCTTCAGCTCTTGAAAAAACACCTTTGTGACAATCATGATCTGGATGACTGAGATTCTCCATAGAAATGTGCAACATAGATGCAATTCTATGATGTACATTGAGCTATATTCTTCCTAACGGAGTTATAAATTGATGGTAGTGTGCTGATCCTGATTGTGATAATTAAATCACAAATAATCTCAAAGTCATTGTTGTGACACTATTGACAAGGTGATTATTAATGGAGAATCATGTTTCTAAAGAAAATTATCCTGCTTGCTGCCAAAGTGGGAAACTACTCACATCAAATCAAGAACTGATATAACGTTCTACTGCCAATGATGGCATGAAAGAGCAGTTTTCTCCATTCTGAGGATTTTATGATATGCTGAGAAGACAGTCCTAGATTTCCCATCCAATTCTCCACACTGAAATTCTGAGACTTGCAGTCCCAATGCATCTGAAGGCCATTAGCATAAGAAAGGGTATGCTGTGATCCATGTATGCTATTTCTCTTGCCTTCCATGCATTATCCAGCATCTAGCCATTTCACCACTATAATTTCATCTCCATAAAATTTCTCAACAGAGATATTAGAGCTGTTTATTCATTTGTTCAGAAATAAAGTTTACTAAGTGCTGGCATATGGAAAGTAATCTGCTGATTCAAATATGCATAAAATTAGGGAAAGATTGTTTGCATTTTTGTTACAAAAACAACCCCTGGAAAAACTCTTATTAGTTTAAATGATATTACCTGCACCGAAGCCCAACCTAATGGTGTTGACCAGCATCGATCAGAAGTTCAGCATTCATGGGGTAAAAAGTTAGAGACATGTTGCAATCTCCTTTTAACAAAATGTGACCTTCACGGAGCAGCTTCAGCGCCTTCAGATTATATTAATTGTTCCCATTCTTCCCCCCCCCCAAAGATTTAATGTGCAGATTGAAGATCATACCAAATTAGTGTGTAAGGAATGAGAGTAAAGAAGAATTAGGTAATGGAATCCAGTTTTAATTGAGAATGTTTTGTAAAACTACATGAGAGGTAGTTTTACAAACTCCTCTAAGCCCAAATGTTTTTTTTTAAACCATCTTCCTACTTTACAATGAGGCTAGAGCTGTCTCTACCATTAGCAGAAGAAACTGATACAAGCAACAGATTTCTTGACTGGAGAGGCAGCAGAAGCAGCCTGCTGGTTATTTCTTCTGAGCAGAAATGTCATTCTACTGATGAATGCAAGGGGGTCTGGGCTTAGCCTGCACTGAGCAATTAAGGGAGCCTACTCTCGTACAGTTAGCTGCCCTAGCTCCACTACTGAATTAAGATTCAGTTGTAACTCCAGGCTGTTTCTCCATATGAAAGTGGAGGGTGTCACTTTTCCTTTCACCTGAGGCAGCAAAATAAATTGGACCAGCCTGGCAGAAATTCCTTCCAATTTCCTCCCAAAGTTACAGTTGGGGGAATATCTTCAGCCTGATATAAAAAGAAGTCTCCATATTTTTTATTTAGATGCATTCCCTGCTAAGTGGTGGTTGAGGGCCATGCCTAATTATAAGATGAGCCCCAAATAAGTTGCTGGAACACATCATCAAGAATTGTGCTTATGTCTTTCTGTGTATTTGATACTGTAATTTGTTAACTATTGTAAAACAGAAAGTTAACAGAATAATGGGTATTCTAGTCCAACCCCCTGCTCAAACAGGAGTTCATATACCATTCCACACAAATGTCTGTCCAATCTTTTCTTAAAAACCTCCAGTTGTGGAGCACCCACAACTTCTGGAGGCAAGCTATTCCACTAGTTACCTATTCTCACTGACAAGAAATTCCTCCTTACTTCTAGATTCAATCTCTCTTTAACAAGTTTCCCCCCAGAACTGTTCTGCTGTCAGGTCTTTGGAGAATAGGTTGATTCCCTCCTCTTTGTGACTGTCTCTTAAATATTGGAAGATTGGTATCATGTCTCCACTAATCCTTTGGTTTGTTTAGATTAGACATACCCAGACCCTGCTACCATTCTTTATATGTTTTAGCCTCCAGTCCCCTCGTCATGTTTTTTGCTCTTCTCTGAGCTTTTTCTAGACTCTCAAGATCTTTTTTGTGTACTGGATTCAGTATTCCAAGTGTGGTCTTATCAAAGCAGTATAAAGCAGTATTAATACTTCATGTGGTCTTGATATTATCCCTCTGTTGATGCAGCCTAGGACTGCATTGGCTTCTTCAGCAACTGCAGCACACTGCTCACTCGTATTTAAGAATTAAAGTAGCTGAACCTTTAATTGGATCTAACATCAGTCTTCGTGTATTTTTATAAGTTAGTTCTGTCTTGTTATTTTCACTATGGCAGCTCTGACAATAAACAGGATAAATTGACTCACACAGACAAACCCACTAGAATATCAGGCATGTGGTTCTTTTCAGAAGAATAGGTAAATGTATGATTCTTTACAAGAAGCTGCTTTAGAAATCTGCATTTGCAATTGCTTCACTTGTTCTTTTAACCTCTGTCAAAGCCCCAGTTTGAATCATATACATATTCAGTTGGCCCTAACCCTTGCACTTATTGCCAAATGAATTCTGATTTTACATCTAGGCTTGAATTGTTTTAATTCAGTTGTTATTACTACCATAGAAAAAGCTCTGCTCAACCTTTTCTAATCAAGAGCAATATTAAATCTTTAAATGGCTTGCCAGGGCTACATTCCAAAAAGTGAATAAGTTCAACAAAAAGAAATTGGTGGGGATTAATAAATACTAGATTTGATTTAATGTATATTTAATTAATTTAAATTGCTTAAATGTGGCGAATAGGATTATTCTCCACATACTTGATATTTTTCCCTTGATGTCATTTAAAAAACTACAACTTAGCGGCAATTACGGAATGAGTCCTAAGAACTGTATCCAGGGATTTCAGGCTAAGAATATCAGTTGGCTTGCGGGCTTCTTTCCAAAAAAGAGAGCATTTTTGTTTACAGTATCTACACTCATTATGAAATAAACCATATGGAACATTAGTCAGGTTTAGAATATCTTGATCCTCAAGGTGATGTATGCAGTAGTATGTGTGTGAAAATTAGGTAAGTGTCCAGAAGTTACGGTGCAAGTGCCAGAAATCTTGGCAAGATTCACACTGTACTCAAAGTAGTAAGCAATAGGTTGCTAACTTGCATCAGAGATGCAGCTGGGAAACTGATGGGATTGTTTCAATAAAATATCAACTTCTTATGGAAAATTGGCTTCAGGAAAACAGCAGATGTGAGATTAACCCTGAAGAAAAAAAAAAAGCTTGATGTGAACAATGGCTATCACCAATCATATTCCATACCGAATGAAATTTGCCATACACCACAACATTCCAAAGAAATTTTAATGTATATTGTACATTATGTATATTGTGTAGACAATACAGTTTCTACATAATGTAAATATAATTTAAGAGTAGGGATATAATTTTAGAGTAGAACACACAGTTTGCATACAACTCATCCCTGGCTGAGGCCATGCCATTGCTGGTTGAATGTTTAGAGAGCAGATGATGAGAGAGATCTGGAAAATTCCTCCCAATCTAATCTAAATAGGCAGAACTGAGCTACACGGACTGCAAGTAGTCCTCGAGTTATGACCACAATTGAGCCCAAAATCTAGGTTGCTAAGTGAAACATTTGTTACGTGAGTTTGCCCCATTTTATGATCTTTCTTGCCACAGTTGTTAAGTGAATCATTGTATTTGTTAAGTGAATCTGGATTTCCCATTGACTTTGCGACCACAACTGAGCGCAAAATTTCTGTTGCTAGGTGAGTCAGTCATTAAGTGAATTTTGCCCCATTTTATTATATTTCTTGCCATGATTGTTAAGTGAATCACTGCATTTGTTAAGTGAGTAACATGGATGTTAAGTGAATCTGGCTTCCCCATTGACTTCGCTCATCAGAAGGTCACAAAAGGTGAATCCCACAATCTCGGGACACTGAAACCGTCATAAATATGAACCAGTTGCCAAGCCTCCGAATTTTAATCATGCGACCATGGCGGGAGAGCATGGGGAGAACTCAGGAATGTGGTGCCTCAGCCAGCTAGCCATAACTTCTACCAGCTGGCTTGAGAACCAAGGTCATGTCAACGGACAACTGTTGAAGTTGAGTGGGAAGCTACATCTGGACTGATTGGCCCAGGTGACATGAGAGACAAAGAGGGGTGGGGAGGTCTTATTTTTTTAACTACCCCTAAGTGTGGGAATAATTTAGATGCCGCAATGATTGTAAGTGTAAAAAACAGTCATAAGTCACTTGTTTCAGTGCCATTGTAACTTTGAACTGTCACTAAACTGAACTGAACTGTTGTATGTTGAGGACTACTTGTACTGGTCTATGTTAATGCAAGACAACTCAATACAAATCTTGCCAGTCTGCCATTTGGCCTCTGGAATGCCATTTCAGGGATCATCAAACTGCATCCTTGATACTTTTGTGAAATCCTTGGTGCTTTCCAAACTCAGTTGTTTTCTTGAAGGCATTTCAGGACCCAGCTAGGTAACATCTTCAGTGCTAGAAAGGGTTTGTTCTCTCTTTATATATAGTGGCTTGATCACTATATTGATGGGTGTGTTGTTTTCTTCTTAGAAGTTCCTTGATTAGGCTAGCTATTGTTTACTGTTTGATTATTTGTCCAAGCTGGTAGCTCCTTGGTTGGGGTATAAGTATGTATTCTGATGCTGTGTTATTTTTATCTTAGTTCTTCCATGTCATAACCATAATACATATCTCATTCATCTTTTCCATCCCTTAACCAGAATCAAAACATTTGAAAAGGAGGGCTGAACATTCTCAACACAGAGATAACATCACACACTTAATCTTTGACAATTTGAGGTAGACATTTATAATTAGAGGGAAAAGTAACTTTCATTAATAAAACAACAACAACAACCCTTAAGGCATTCTGATCAGACAGGTCAGTACTCCTCTTCTGTGGTATTTATTTTTGCATAGCATCTTCTAACAGACTTTGGTTGGTATTGAAAAAGCTAAATGGGTTTGACTGTGGTTGCCAGTTGAATAGGAGATCACCAATAAATCACAATGCTCTAGGTCAGACCATGAAATAGAAAAGTGTCCTGAGAAAAGGTAATGGCAAACTATTTGCGTAATATTCCAAAGAAAACTCGATGGATATTGAGCTAAACATAAGGAAGTTTTTACTTCTGTATTGAATACATGTCTAGAATATGTTTTTACAAATGAGCAATAATTGAACCATCCTTCAAATAGATGGAAATGGAAGGGTGCCACAATAGTTCATTTTATTCCTAGACAGGCTGATAGTACCAAAAAAACCTTGTGAGCCAATTAACAATTTTCATTCATCCAATTTATATAGTTGCCTATCTTATTTTTATGTGATTCTAGGCAGCTTGCAATAAAATACATAAAATACACAATATGAAAAATAGCACGTCAACCTACAAAACTACTTCAGCTGAAGCCATACTTACTTCTGCTTCATTGCTTGGTTGCCATTCGGTGGGGAGAACTCAGGAATGTAGTGTCTCAGCCGGCTAGCCATAACTTCTACCAGCTGGTGTGAGAACCAAGGTCATGTCAACGGACAACTGTTGAAGTTGAGTGGGAAGCTACATCTGGACTGATTGGCCCAGGTGACATGAGAGACAAAGGGGGGTGGGGAAGTCTTATTTTTTTAACTACCACTAAGTGCAGGAATAATTTAGAGCTAGCTTCACCTTTCTAAGTGCCGATATGATGTACTCAATAAAGGATCTCTTGAACCTGAACAAAACGTCAGAGTCCTGACTTCCTTGAGTTCATTACTCAGAACAATGACATAGCAATTAAAAACATATAACAGGCAGGTATTATCTGTCCAATCATCCACAAAGGCAGGAGAAGGGCTCTAGGTTCCTTGGTTCTGACACAAATGAAGCACTGGCTTCATGAAAGGCCAACAGGGTCAATCTTGGGGAATGGGCGTTGTTCCAGAAGATGAATACAATGGCAGGAAACGGTGTCCTGCCTACATTGAGAGCTGGCACTCCTTAATTAACAGTACCTGGAGCATGTCCCTCATGCTGGATCAGTTAGGATGAATAGAGATAATTGGACATTACCTTCATGCTTGCTTTTGTAAACCACCTTAGGGCAGGAATGGCAGAAAACAATCACTTGATTGGTCCAATTCCTAATACAAACATGATATTTTTTTCCAAAATAAAGTCAACCTTTTAATGCACAAATGGTCACAAAAATTATAAATATGAACCTGCAGGTCTGGGTTCCACTATCTAGGAATGTATTCTGTCTGAAAGGTATGTGCTCTGTGAAAATATAGTCTTTATTATGATTTATTTGTGTCTGCAATAATTTAGACATATTTTTAATCAATGCAAGGCTTCCAGATACATTGTCATGAAAATAAATGAAAACTTGTCATATAGTTAAAGAATCCTGAAGTTTTTATATTGAAACAAAAAGCATATGATAACTTGCACCGACATGATAATATGATAAAAATGAGAGCAGATAGGCTTCTTCAGGGAACATAAGATGATAAATGATTCTGGGCTTGAAACAAAAAATATAGTTCCTCACAAAAAAACAGGGAGATCTCCACTATCTCAGTTCCAAGGCTCATCCTGAATAAATCAGAATTCAATAGAAGATTCTGCAAAATTATTTCTTTGTTTGTTTGCTTGTTTTTCCTGAATACTAGCCATTCCTGGTAGCTTACAAATAAAATACAACAGTAGCAACAAGGAACAAGAAAATGGTTGGGGGAAAAGGAAAGGAAAGGAAAGGAAAGGAGAAAAAAGAAAATAGGAAGGGAGGGGGAGGGGGAGAGAAAGAAAGAAAGAAAGAAAGAAAGAAAGAAAGAAAGAAAGAAAGAAAGAAAGAAAGAAAGAAAGAAAGA
>JANHFL010007969.1:0-12917 GCA_032468155.1 Oxyrhabdium leporinum
CTATCTTCTAGGGTGTTAGCTATTCCTGCCAGCTTAGTATCATCTGCAAATTTGGTAAGTTCCCCTTCTATTCCCTCTTTTGGGAAGATGAGAAAACAGTTTTTACCTTCTCATTTTGCTAATGGATTACTCTGGTTTTGGGCTGCTTGCTTTTGACCTTGTAAGGATGATCCCCCTCATTTGCTTAGATGCTATCTTTTCTAGAAGGTCAAGATTCTTCCCTTTGATCCTGTTTCCATTTTCACATTGAATGTGTCATGGGTAATAATTTCATTTACTAAGCTACAAATCATGGCTCACAAGCTACAATGTGTAATCTGGACTCCCACGTCAAATACTATATTTTATCACACAGCAAAGTCTGTGGTTTGTATTCTATATCTTCTGACCAGAAATTAAGTAGTTCTTTCATCTCCTAGAAAATTGAGGATGAATGGTCTTTTGTTTTGTGTTGCAGATTACATCAAGTGGGATATAGAGACACAAACATATACTAATGAGGCCTGAGCAAGGCTACATCCAAATGAAATGCCTGTTTCTCTGTGACTAGTAGTCAATTATTACAGTAAAACAAGCACAGTCAGAAAAGGTCTGGTGACCTCAAATTAGTTTTCAGGCAAAATGCTCATTTTTAAAAAGTGAATTGCTAGGGAAAGATAAGCAATCCCAATGTGATTCAGACAAAATGAAGTCCTTTAATTATTCAAAGCTACCACATTAAGATCACAATTGTTCTCACGGCTTCAGGTCATCTGTCTAATTTCTTCTCTGCCTGGCATGACAAATGGACAGTAATTCTTGGTCCATATAAGAGAAGCCAGGCAACTTTCTCCTTCAGAATACAATAACCTTTTTTGGATTTGTATATGCTCTATGGAGAGTTTACTGTCTCTACCAGAAAAGGGTAAGACTGCAGGAAATCAGAATTGTTGGAGGAGGGGGAAATCATACCACTTTGCATTTTGTCTCACTTGGTTTCTTCTGTTTAGTCTCTTCTTTGCTCCAGCTCCCACCCCCACCCCCAGCCAAAGTTAATTTTGCTCCTAAGCACAAGAAGAAGAGGTGAGAAATTGTTCTGTTGGTTAGTTCTACATCCCACTTTTCCTTCAGGAGCTTGAGGCAGTCCATATGGCTGTTCTGCCTCCAGTTTTATCCGCAGCTTAATGCAATAAGTGGAATTGAAAGAGAAGGACTGACTCAGAATCCTGTTGTCCCCAATTCAGGTCTGAGCCTGGTGCTGAGGCCAATGAAGGAAGCCAAACACGAGGTGCAAGTTTTGTTTCTTTTTATTGAAGTGCTCAAAGAAAAGGGGTCCTGGCTAAAATTCCAATAGCTCAGAACCAAGGATTAAGAAAGCTTTATACAATTTCACTAAAGCAGAAGGCAGAATAATAAGAAATATCATCTAATAAATGTTTTAGTAATGATCTAAAAATTTGTTCTATTGGTCTCTAGCCGTCTCTCTTCCTAAGCCTTGGCTAATGAATCTAATACACATTCTATTTGTTCCAGGCCATCTCTATTCCTAACTTTTACGCAGGATGTCTAACTCTTTGTTGCTGTTATCAGTCCTCTAAGCACCTAGAATTGCGACAAGCATTGCACGTGCACATTCCCTGTGAATAAGCATTCTTTGTTCTTGCCCACAATTACAGGCTTCCCAGTTTCCTTTCAAGTGTATGCCATAACCTTGGTTTGCTTTTTAGTAGATAGCCCATCAATTTCCTAGTGAGGTTCCTTAGCTGAGAGTGGAACTGAATCTGGGTCTCCCTAGTCCAAGGCTAAAACCTTCCCTCTTATACCATATTGGTGGTGGTCTTTGCGTTTTCATTTATTTATTACACGTTTATACTACCACCCCTCATTCTCAGAAATCCACCTAGTGCATAACATATGTAGAAGAAGGCATCACTTGTTTCTTGTTCAGCCTCTCATTAGAAAATCTGTTTGCTTTTGTTTGCATCAGAACAGTTATATTCATTATTCATGTTTTAATGTAGTACTTTATAGATGGACAGAAATGTCTTTTGGAAGCAACTTTTGGACGCTGTATTCAATTTTTCGGGGAGCTACTATGGGATAACAAATTTGTATTTCTGCTTTCCCCCCCCCCTCCACATTATAACACTTGGCCAGTTCATTAAATGTTATTCTGCTTATTGTAGGATGCACACAGTACAAGCTGTTATTTGGCCTTTGTTTATCTACATCCAAGGAGATGAAGACCTCTGAAAATTATATATTTAGAATTCAGGAAATGGAGGAATGAGGCATAGCTGAGAGAGCCAGTTGGAGAGCGAAAGACAGAGGCAAACTCTTTTTGCAGTTGCTTTTCCAAGGACATTGAGTTACATTTAAATGTTGTATGTGCAGCTCTGTCTATAGAGTTAAGTAGATTAAATTCCAGAAACCCTTTTCTGTGATAGGGAATTCCTATTTGGGCCAACTGTTCCCTTCACTTCAGTGAGACACATTTAAAAGACACACACACACACACACACACACACACACACACATTCAGAGAAAGAATAAATGTTCACAGTAATTTACAAGCATAATTAGACGGAATCAATTTGACAGCCACATTTGTATTTTAGGTGCAATTTAATTGAACAAAAAGCACTGTCAATCAACCAGAGATTGATTATGCAATTCCTTGCTGAAATTGGTCCTGAAAGTAATGCAGTTTGGGCTTTCTTCCCTTCTAAATAATTAGGACTGAGAAATGTACTCATAATATGCTTTGTAGAGCAAGTTGATTCACCTCCACAGCTGTTTCTGAATGGAGGTGAAATTGGCAAGTGAAGTAATCAGAGCTCTTGTTTGAAAGGGAACACCCTGAATTGTCCCTATAGTCACTTTGAAACGAATGGGCGGTGGCCTTCCCTAAAAACGCTGCAAGTGAATGGAAGCTGAGACAGCGCAGGAGCCTGAAATGAATCTGCTCCGCAATCGCCTGGAAGGATTTTGGAAGTCTGCCACGGAATGCTGTAGGCATGAGGAGAGAGTGAAGGCCTGCTGATTAATCCCATTCTTGTTATTAGCACTTTCCTTCCTAAGGTCAGGGCGAAAGACCTGCAGGCTTAAGGCCCTTGCTGCAAGCCCTTAGAAGCCCTCTGTCCAGGATAGCTGAAAAAATGTCAGCAGAATTTCCTGTTATTTTGAAAAGAGAAACATGCGAGAACAAAAATAGCATAACCCTAAAATAGGCATGTTACAGTAACAGAAGCAGTAAAGACTGCCAAACTCCCTGCCAGTCTGGTAATTAAGATGTGAGACGAGGAAATGGAAGATTCAGGTTCAAATGTACCCCCCGACCAAGGAAACCCAGGAAGTGATTTTGCGCTAATTTCTCTCATTCTCTCAGCCCAACAGGAGAAAGTGAGGAAGATGGCCTCGATGGACAGAAGCAGGTTCTGTTGCCTGTGTAAAAAGGACTGAAGCATTTTTTTTTAATCTCCAGAATAGCCAAATTCCTTCAAAAGCAGCTCTGGCAGATGCCTCCCAGATTACTGTAAGGAGTAAAAGAAGAAAGAGGTACAGCATAATCATAGCTTGCAAGATTTTGTTATTACAGCCATTTTTAAAAAAAGTAATTTCAGCCTTCCCATAGAGTTGATTTCCTGGTCAGGTTTACCTAGAGTGCTGAGACCAATTTATACGACAGAGAGGTTGTGGGATTAACTGGAGATCCTCGTTGAAATCACCTGGAACTCCCGCAGCAAAGGACATACAAATAAATAAATAAATAATAGCCCAGCACCATCCACATGTGTCATGAGGCATCACGTATTTGAAGATCCTTAACCTTCCTAAAAGGTTCAGCAAGGGCTTTGCCTGCCAAAATGCTCTGTAGAAGTGTCTCATTCTGAGCTCTGGGTATGGAGGAGTTTCTACGAATAATTAAAAAAATTATGCCATAGGACTTCCAGTTGCATGGAATGCAGTTATTCATGCTGAGTGTACTTTTCTTTGGGGAAGTCAGGACATGATCACCTCAAATAATTTGCATGTTTATATATATATATATATATTAAGAAAGTGATTTAATACAGTAAATAAACTGAGTACACGGGCATTTTAAAAGTATTTCATTTTACTTCTATAGTGAACATGTGTCAGATTTTGTTGATGGGCAGAGAAGTTTTTATTTTTATTGTACAGTGATTTCTGGGTGGGGGATTCTGGGAATTGAAGTCCACACAGATTTAAATTGCCAAGATTGAGAAACATTGACCTAGGCAAAGATGGGCAAATCATAGCCCAAAGCTACATTCTATCCCATTTATTGTGATGCCTAGAATTCCCCATAGCTGGCTGAGGAATTCTGAGAATCGGAGTCCACAAGTCTTAAAGTTGTCAAGTGTAGAGACCCCTAATTTAAGCAAAATAAGGTTTAAAAAATAACCAGCAGTAAATCTCTGCTGGGCTTAGAGTGTCTCTTTTGTCCTCAAAATGATAGAACACAAAAGAGCTCAAATGTTTTGTCTTGTTTCTCCTATAATGTCACTGTGTCATTATCACATCCCCTGTATTCCTTAGTGGCCAAACAAAAGAAAGGGAGGGAAGGAGGACAGTTTATAGCCCAATGCCATAAAAAGTTACCCAAGTAGTTTCCAACTTCCTCAGGTAATTGATTTGCCATATATTTTTATCTCCACAAAGCCCTTTTAGAAACAAGACTGTTCACTATACTTTGACTTCCCTGAAGTAATCAAAACCATATGTCCCCACTGCTTAATAATTTTAAGATTCTGGCAGTAGATGGTAGAACAGTTTGTTGGATTCATACATCACAAACTGATAACTGCAATTATGTGTATATTCTTTCTTGAGTATGTTTACCTGCATATACAAAAACCTTTTTTATAAGAGTATTATGTTGGATTTCTCTGACACTGAATAAAAATGGACATTTCAAAAAAATTATTACATGGGTAAAGTTGATATATTCTTCACAAATGGCACAAATTATAGTTAATAGGGAACCGACATTCTGTGAAATATAGAAAGAAACACAGCAAGCGTGCTCAATTTTACTGTTTGTTCTGGCTCTTGACATTTTGAATAGAGATATTAAGACATGAGAGGATAGCTGGGGTAAAGGTTAAAAAATAAGTATACAAATTAAGGGCATTTGCTGATGATTTGATTTTAAATTCAGAAAATCCTATGGAAAGAATTATATCAATAGAAAAATAAAAGGAATTTGGTCCATTGGCTGGGTTTAAAATTAATCAGGAAAAAACAAAATATGAGGATGAAAGATAAAAAAAGAATTAATTGTAGAAACAAAGCTTTAATTTAATAAAGTGGTATTTTGAGAAATGATGCACCTTTTAAACAATGTCAAAAATATACCTGGATTTATATTGCAGGTAAAGAAATTAAGGGTTAAATGATGGCGCAGAGGTTAGAGTGCACTACTACAGGTTACTTCTGCTGATTGCTGGTTGCCTGCAATTTGGCAGTTCAAATCTCCCCAGGCTCAAGGTTGACTCATCCTTCCATCCTTCCCAGGTGGGTAAAATGAGGACCCAAATTGTTGGGGGCAATATGCTGACTCTGTAAACCGCTTAGAGATGGCTGTAAAGCATTGTAATGTGGTATATAAGTCTAAGTGCTATTGCTATTGCTAAATATAAGATTCTCCCAGATGTAAAAGAAAGAGGAGGATTTAAAATTGTATTTTGCAGCTCCTTATTTGGCTTGGATGAAAGAATGACTATTGCTAAGAAATAAGAGAATGTTAGAATTAGAAGGGAACAATTTGAGATTTGGGTAACATGTTTTTTTTTAATGAAACTATAAAGTTAATGTAGATTTTAAAAATCCATGTTAGGAGTGCCATATTAGGACTATGTAACATACCCCAGGTTATGTCCAGAAATATGTTTATTGGCTTAAGCACAATAAGTGTTTTATAGAAAAGAAAGAGTGGGAAAGAAAAATGGTTAAACATATCAAGATTTGCTGGCATATTAAAATGGAGAACTTAAAGAGAAAATCAAAAGAACAATTGACTCAGAGGAATTTACTTTTCAGTGGTTTTCATATGCATAATTAAGGGAGAGGTTGTTGTTGTAGGTTTGTTCACCAAGCTTGCTGTTTAACTTCGGAACATTTCATCACCAAGCTAGGTGACATTCTCAGCAGGACCTTGGTTGAAACATCTTGTTTCAGTTCTTCACTGTTTTTGTTGATATCATGTGGCCATGTAGTCAGTGAGTCATGTGACATGCTGGCATGCCATGTGACTTCTCGTGTGACTGGCTATGACCAGATTATATGTGAAGGTCATCAAGTGAAGTGGTAGTCAGTACCATCATTGGTTGGCCGTTTGACTGATACTGTTCCTTATAGATTTGTAGGCTGGCTTCAAATCAACATGTTTGTAAATCAACATGTTTGTTGATTGAATATCAAGCTTCGATGAATTCATGTACATGGCATGTGGTGGCATGGCTAATGATTTTTGCTCCATCCCAATCGAACTGTGCAGTTCAGTGTCAATGTGGGTCAAGATCAAGTGTTTGTGGTCATGTCGATTGACAGCTAGTCAGTATTCGTGGATTCTTGTTTTCAATTGTTATCCTGTTTGCCTAATATAGAATTGGTCGCAATAGATTACATTGCTCTTCTCCACCTTCTGTATTTTGTCCTTGGTTTTAGACAGTTCTCATTGGAGCATTAATGTAGGTATGTGAGCCACCATTATTCCCAGTGGTTGTAGAATTCTGGCTGTCATTTCTGACACTCCTCTGACATATGGTAAAGTTTGTTTCTGTGTTGTGGCTGGCTGTGGCAGGGTTTGGATGATGTTCACTGGAGTATGAAGTTTCTTGGGTAGCTGTTGCAGAGAAAGAAGTTGAAAAGATGCTTTTCTTCTGCTTTTGTTATGGAGCTGCAGTGTATCCTGGCTCTTTCAAAGAGTCTGAACAGAGCTCTACAGTGGGGTGGTTGCTGGCAAAATTGAGCAAGGGAGAGGTTTAATATAGATAAGAAACTAATGAATAGAACAACATGTAATGGAATTTGAAATGGAGTTATATACAAAGGATGAACATGTGATTGATAAAGTGTATAAATTTCTGTCAATATTTGAAATGGAAGAACAAGTTAAAAAGCATGGAATAAAATGGGTTAAGAACTTCCATTAGAATATACAGATGGATTAATGATTAAAAGAGCTGAAATTCACCAGGTCTTATAATTTGAGAGAACTTCTCCCATTGGTATATGTGACCAGAAAAATCATCTATGTTGCATAAAGCAGAAAAATTATGGACACAAATACAACTGATGATGCAGAGAATTTTAAAAATGAATATACAGATCAAAGACTTTTTTGTATTAAAATGTATGGATAGCCAATTAGAAAAGACTCATAAAAATAGTCTTACATATGGTAGTTCTATATGCACAAAGATGGAAAAATAGAGAACAATTAACAATGGAAGTGTGGACTGTGAAGATGACAGAATTAGTAGAAAAGGCAAAATTAATCTTGGAAAGTGAGCTATATGATGTAACTTTGATTGAGGAGATTATTGTAAGGAAGTCATTTCTTCAAAAGTTTCTTTCTGTTTCTTTTCTTATTTAGTGCACTTTTTCTTTATCTTCTTTCTCTTACTTTGCGTTGTTTTCTGTATGTTTTTCATGTTTACTTATTTAAAAAAGTCTAATAAAAATTAATTTATAAGAAATATCCCGTATCTGCAAGAATCTTGCTGCCTTGAATTTGAGCTGTGGTAAGGGGCCTGACAACTATAATTTCAGAAGAACATTTCCAAAATCTGCTTCATTCTGTGATGAGGATTTTTCTCCCACATCTGCTGTTATGACTATATTTCTCTTTAAGGTCTTAACTTTTCATAAATCTAATAGATGATTTATTAGATTTATGAAATTTTAAGGATCCATGTGAGAAAGTCAATTGAAAGAGAACCCTAGTGCTAATGAGAGCTTTTATCTGTTCACATTTTTCATAAAAAGATACCAAACATTTTAATCACCAACTAAAGTCCAACATGAAGCCTATTTCTGTCCTCTAAGTAGGGACAAATAAAGGACTGTTCCATTATCTTTAAGTGGACAAATCAATTAGAAGAAAACTGTTAATAAATTAGCATGCATATTCTATTCTAAGAGCAGCTACTGACCACTCAGCATTTTTTTAAAACGTAAGGAACAAAGTGCCTTTATATGTACAGAAGTGGTAAGGTTTATGTATATAAAGCAAAAGCATAGATTGAATCAATTTCTATATACATACAGTAAGGTTCAAGTGAAGAGACTTCGCAAAAAAAAAAGTCTTCACAGATCTTCATGGGTGAATTGAATATGATCTCTAAAAGGATAGGGTTAGTCTTGAATACTTTTTCACAATGAACAAATCTCCTTGGAACTTACATTTCATGAACTAAATATCCTTATTTTAATATTTTGAAATAAAAATGGATGAAGAAGGGAAATATTTATATGATGTGAATAGGAAATGTTCTTCATGAGACTGTTTAGCATATTATGTCATTGCTACAAACATGGCATTATGGTCTTGTATCTTCTTTCCATTATAATACATAGAGCAGGAGTGTTCATATTCAAGGCCCACGGGCCGCATTTGACCTGCAAGATGCTTAGATTTGGCCTGAGGAAGCTGGCCAGGAAACAGCAAAGGACTGGCCTGTGGTGCCTCTGCCAGTGAAAATGGAGCTGGGGGCGGGGCATGCGCCCTACCAGGCAGAGGGCTATTAAAACAAACTTTAAAAATAAAGGAGAAACGTTTCCCTTTTTGCATTTGAGCATGCAAGAAGGAACAGGAAAGGGGAAAGGGAAATAGGAAAGACAAAGAAAAAGAAGGGAAGATGGGAAGAGAGCAAGGAAGGAAAAATAAGGAGAGGGGGAAGGAAGAAGAAAGGAGAAAGAAGAGGGAAGGAAAAACAAGGAAAGGAAGGAAGGAGATTATAATGAGAGTGAGGGAAGGTCTCAGGGAAGTCCTGCCTTAGCCCTTGGCCAACACAGGTGCCCCCAACATGAGTGATGTCAAGCTGGCACCATGGCCACACACATCCAGCCACATCTCCCCAGCCCTCCAATGTCAAACACAACCCTGATGTGGCCCTCAATGAAATCCAGTTTGACACCCCTGACATAAAGGATTCTGAAAATCTGAACAAGCATCTGATTTCAGTATTGAATTGGATGTGGACTAATAAGCTAAAATGTATTGACATGATGGAGATGCTTCTCATCAGTAGATCAACTAATTGACAGGTGAGGATTCAAACCATTCTGGATGAGTAGCCTCTCGGAATCATGAGTAGAGAATCATATCATCCCTGGTGACTGAAGTTACATCTCTATTAGTAAAGGATGAATTGATGGAGAAGAAATGAGATCAATTATGCATGAATTGATGACCTGAAAGAGTTTGTTTGCTTTCTCCCAAATGAAAGACCTCTGGGATCCAATCAGATGATTAATTAGTTCCTGAGACAAGGCTTCTAATGGAAGATATTGAGGAGACAGGTTTTCTTTTCTGGTCCATCTCATGAGTTTATACTTATTTATGTACTAATGTACTTCTTGTGTTATTTTCTATAAACCAAAAACATGTAGATCAAATATATGATCAAAATACCCAAGTTTACTTCTTTCATATTAGTCTCTCTTATATTCAATCCACATTCATTCAGTGGCGATTCATTCTTACACTATCTTTTCTTAACCCTAACCCTAACCATTCTCACTATATTCAACTTACTTTTATCACTCCCTGATATATCCAGCTCTCATTCCCAATGAATAAAATAGACTCCCTAACAACCATTTCCACTCCTTTTAATAAATACTACCTGTTGCCTTTTTACCAGTATTTGTATATTTATTTTAACATTTTTCCATTCATTTTCTTATCTTTAAGAAATGTTCCATCAGGGTTTATAGCTATGGCCTCCAAGTCACACTGCATTAATTCAGTTTCAATCTTTCCCTCCACACCTATTCTATCTTGATTCAATCATATAGTATGGATGTCTGTCAGTTGTTAATGGAAATAGAAAAAAAATATTTACACATCCAATGTATATTGGATAAATGAATGGCTTTTACATCTTCCTTAAAGCTATTTAATTCTTATTAATGTTTATTTCCCCCTTCATTTGTAGCTTTTTAAACACAGCTTGTCTATATAGCATAAAACTGTATCATCTTGGGGATATAAGAATTCATCAGACCAATAGGAGAAGATGCAGGCAAATCTAACTCTTGGAACTGAGCCTCCCAGCAGCAGCGACAAGAAGTTCCAACCTCAAATCGAAGTCTCAATTACCTAGGCAGAGAGATGGAAAAGCAACAGGTTAGGAAGAGCTTCAGGATAAAATAAAAGGCTAGAAGAACTCAAAGCTGCTTTGCCTTTCATGTCTTGTTTCCAGTACATATCTTCTTTCCTGGAAACCTGAGACCTTTACTTGGATTTCAGAATTTGAACCAAGCTGGGTCCAGTGTTTCTTGTAATAGTCCTGAGCTGATGTTAGAGAATCCCAGACTTTTATTGATGGAAGATTTTAATGTCTCACTCTTGGAACTATTTGCCCTCAATGGCAACTGTGGACTTATCCTAGATGATCTCAGTCCTGATACCAATGAGTGGTCATATGTTAAATATGCTTTCAACTAGAAAGTAGAAGTAACATACTCTGAAGATGGTAGACATTGTTATAAGTACTTGGCCATGAGAATATCACTTTGTAGTGGACAGTAGTTCATTGGCACATGTGACCTCTGAAAGGGTGAGGACTGATCAAAATAGTTCATGTTAGAGTCTCATGGATTCTATAGGTTTTCTGAGGATGCTGGGTGAGGTTCCTGATGAACTGGCAGGCACTTGTACTATGTACCTCTGGAATATTAAGCTCTGGAATACAGAGATGACAAAGGTATTGAAGGCTCTCAGAAGCCCTCTCAGAAGCCTTCTCTTAACCCCTCTAGTCCAGACAAGAAACTCTACTAGGAATATCAGCAATGTCTTTATTGTAAGGTTACATTTAACAGAATTTGCAAGACTGAAAATATTTTCCCTTCCTATCTTTTTGGTCTCTGAAAAACTGGGGCGGTTCCCTTCTGAAATGCTTCCCATGCCACTCACAGAACTTCCTCCTGTCATACTGTTGCCTGGACTCCTGTCTCCCAAGGCCATTCCCACGTACCATCACAGCCTCTCTTTAATTGCCAAGTGTACATTGACATACTCAGGAGCTCCAGAAAAGGGAAGAAAGATGCCCAGAGTACTGTTGAGAAAAAATGAAGAAGACCATTCACAGGCTGTAACTGTGAGCATACTGTGATGATAAGAGGGCTAAAGCATCTGTTCTTATTCTGTCGGGAGAACCTCATTCAACAGCCTTAATTAAGGTTCTGGGTGTTGTCTATATGGCAGACTGGCAAATCTATTGATAAATAACATGGATCAAGTCTACTTCAATAGATTAACTGGGAACGTGCTACGTGATTTACTTAAACCAGCTTGTTTCTCTGTCACTCTCCACCACATTAGGCCCTGCCAACCCAGGTGCTTTCAGTTCAGTTCATCCTAATGTAAGATGTATCTGAACATGTGATAAATCTTCATTATTTCACAGCTTAACTATGGGAGTGTTTTTTTTTGTTAGGACTGCAAAGACTTTAGGCAGCCCACAGAAAATAAAAATTAACTAACTCAACATACTTAATTAAAATTAAAAAAAAGTCCTAAAACTATGTGCATGATCTTTAGAAAACAATACTTGCATATAGTCTATTGAATCTACCAGCATGGCTCACTTATACTGAATGACCAAAGGAGCAGCCAGATCTAGTATCAGATTATATGCTTTTTTCCCAAGTCAAGTTTCCCCCAGACCTTTATCTGGGATTCACCCGCTCCCCACTTTCTAGTGTAATCCATCGTCCAGAGACATCCTGGTGGCTTCCCATTCAAATAATAATCAGATCTGTCTCTGCTTGGCTTATTAGATCAGGCAAAGGCAGCGAGGATGTGCCATCTTCTATGACAGTTGCACGCACACACGCACATACACACATGCATATAGCTTATATTTTTGTGAGCCACCATGAGCTAGTTTTTTAAAGAAAAAATGGTGTGTAAATGATTTTAATGAAAATAGTAAGAACATAATTGGTCATAAATTCTTCATTCTCCCTGTCTTACATTTCCTTTCAGACATTCACATTTTATGCTGAGCGTTTTCCTCCCCTACGTGCTATCTCAAACTCCAGAGGCAGCACTGCAGTATAGATGCAGGGGTAGAGAAAATGCTAATCCCTGTCCTGAGCATTGTCACTGAAGGTTACTCTGACACAAGTGGTGCCTAAGGCAATGAAATGCAGACATATGTTGCAGAAGCCTAAAATCCCCACATTCCTTTTAAGCAGCACTGTGCGCCACCATGTCCTTTGTGTTGTACAACTGCAGAATGAGAGCTTTTATAATTTCATACTGGTAAAATATGATAGCTTTTCCCTCTTGCTGCCTCCTCCTCCTCCTCCTCCTCCTCCTCTGAATGATCCATTCTGGTAAAAGGCTCACTTGGATGAATTCCTTCTCCTCATCATCAGAGTTCCACTCAAAGGGGCAACAAGCTCATTCATGTTCCTAGGAATCACCGGGATAAGATTACCCAGTTACCCAACTGTAGGCCAAGGAAGAATTTATGGGATGTTTTTAGAAAAAGCTCAACCTTTGTTCTTGTTTTAACTTGAGGAAATTAGAATAAATTAGAATTAGAAAATAGAATAGAATGGAATGGAATGGAATGGAATGGAGTGGAGTGGAGTGGAGTGTGGAATGGAATGGAATGGAATGGAATAGAATAGAATAGAATAGAATAGAATAGAATAGAATAGAATAGAATAGA
>JANHFL010007970.1:0-11393 GCA_032468155.1 Oxyrhabdium leporinum
ATGTAAGAGTATTGCTTATAAGCTGTAAACCGCCCTGAGTCTTCGGAATGGGGCGGTATATAAATGTAAAAAATAAATAAAATAAATTCAGTTTATCTTAGTTTTTCTAGGATTAAAACATTAGGTTTCTGTTCTCTCTGATGTTGACTTTATTTCAAAGTGATGCAATTTAAAAAAAAATAAATTAGTTGCTGTTAGAAATGATAAACTTAGTGTTAAAAAATGTAGACTGCTTTAGCAGCCTGGGGAATATTTTGTCCTATGAGTAAATTCCCTGAACCCCAAAGGGCTGCAGGCATGAGGCCAGAAATCTTCTTTTGCATGAGCTTACATTCTCAGTAACATACATTGGGGGGGGGGGGAAACGCCCCCAAGGATTTGTCATGATCAGGGCAGTGTCTTTACTCCCATAGAAGGATAGGGCTGGAAGGGATCTTTGAGGTCTTCTAATCCAACCCTCTGCTCAAGACAGGAGACCTAGTACCATCCTGGTTCAATGATTATCCAGTCTAATTTTTGAAAGCCTCCAGGCATGGAGCATCTACAATTCCAGGAGGCAAGCTATTCCATTGATTAATTGTCTCACTGTCAGAAAATTTCTTCTTAATCTATCTAAATCTGTCTAAAAATCCATTAGCAGCAGGGAATCAAACTCGAACAGGGAATTGCAGTTTTTGAGGGCTTGAGGAAGGAGATTTTTCAGAAAGTAGAGGGGCAAAAAGAACTTTCCTCTTATATTATTCTGAAATGTATCCCTGTCTATATTTAAAAATACCAGACATAGCCTTGGGACTGATGGACAAACCTTAACCTAATTACTAACATGATCTTTTTAGAAAGCTGGTAGAAATGATTTTTTTTTCTGTCTTCTTATCTAAATCCTTCTATATTTGAAGATCTTATTTAAAGCCCCTACACTGTTTCGTTCCAGAGCACTTATGAACTTTTGATAGATACACTTAGTGTCTAACTATGCTTTGATGGAACACAAAATGTAAGAGCTCCTGCACCTGGGTCTAGCATGTGTGGGTCACTGGGGGAGCAGAATCCTAGACCAGATGTACCTGGGGATCAATTTTTCACATTTGTGCTGCTCAGCCTCTATAGTTTGGAATAGTACAATGCTACTGCTACTTCAGAGTTGAAGGATTTGTTTTCCTCCTTGATCTGATAGCAAAAAAGGAGCAAACAAATCTAACAGGCTTTGCCCAGGGATGCACAAATATTTGTTTAATATTCGTATGTTGTTCTCAATTTTGTAAGACTGACTTTAGCCGTTAACTATAATAACAAGTGTGGGGTGGGTGGTATTTTTCTCTAGCAGTACATGTCTTTATTTTCTGCATCTGAATGATCTTTTGTCCAGGTTCTTTGAAAAAACTTCTTCCCTCCCCCACTATTTGAAATCTGGGCTATCCTAAAGCATCAATTTCCATTGTGCAGAGTGTGATATTCTGACCATTTTAACTGGGGTCTAATGGATATCTAAAGTGCTTCTCAACCTCATGCTGGCTGGAGAATTCTGGGGGCCAGAGTCCAAACATCTTAAAATTGGCAAGGTTGAGGAAACTGGTCTAAATGTTTGGATGATGATTCCTTAAATTTTGTCCTAGCAAAATCATTATTTGTAGAAAAAGTAAATTTCTCTTTTTCCATATACATCCTCCATCCCAATGCTCACCTTAAGGTTATTTAGAAATTAGAGGCAGGCTACAGTCAAATTATGCCAAATGGATTTTCAAAAAGTACTGAGACCTGGACAGGTAAATTTAGGAGTGTCTATACAAGTGGTGGCTCAATGGCTAAGATGCTGAGGTTGTCGATCTTTCAGATTGGCAGTTTGGCGGCTTGAATCCCTAGCGCCACATAATGGAGTGAGCTCCCATTACTTCCCCCAGCAGTTTGAAAGCATGTAAAAATGGAAGTAGAAAAATAGGGACCACCTGGGTGGGAAGGTAACAGCATTCCGTGCGCCTTCGGCGTTTAGTCATGCCGGCCACATGACCACGTAATCATCATCAGACAGCACTGGCTCTTCAGCTTAGAAACAGAGATGAGCACTACCCCCTAGAGTCGGGAACGACTAGCACGTATGTGCAAGGGGAATCTTTACCTTTTTATACAAGTGATACCTTGGTACTCATGGCTGATTTGTTCTGGGAGGAGTAACAAGTACTAAAAATGATGAGTACTGAGCAAACCATGTGACTTACCACATGACCCTTTATTTTGGTTGTAGGGAGTAGTAAGTCACAAGACAGCCAACACCAGCAAGTTCTACCTTGCCCATCCAGTACCAGGAGAAAGAAGAGTACCGGGACAAGATTCTTATTTCAAAATGAGTTGAGTATTGAAGCAGTCAGATTTGACAAGTCCTGAAGCACTCAAGTACCAAGGTATGATTATACTAAAATAAGCAACATCAAAGCAAAAACAAAAAAAGGGGGTTACTTGTTCTCCATAATTTAGCAATAAGGAGCATGTTTTCCGAATGTGCAAATTATAATGGAACTTGGGTAGCTCTATCATTTTATTACTTTTAAATTTGTGGAATATTTTTTTTTGGGGGGGAGGGAGAATTTATTCCAACAAAGATTTGGAGCAGGGTTGGGGATTCTAGGAGAAAAAACTGTAATATTAAGGGTAATATTAAAAAATACAGTTTGATCCCTAGTACTGTTCAAGATGGGATCAACTTGCCAGTGGCATGGAATGGTAGTCAGCCCAACTGTAAAGGAACCAGAAGTTTAGAGTCAAAAAGCAAAGCGCTACAACTTGTATGTTCCTTGAATACCCCAAGAAAATAAAACTTTTCATCCCCAAAACCTTAGCATGATTGCTGTTTTCAACTCTAAAAACACAGTTTTGTGATGCTCATCTGGACTAAATAAAAGGATATATGCAAATATTCACGTTAGTAGTAAATGGATAGTGCTGGTTCAAACTGATATTTGTTTTCATTCATCCATTCATCCATTCATCCATAATGAATGGAAACTGATCAAGGAGAGATTCAACCTAGAAATAAGGAGAAATTTTCTGACAGTGAGAACAGTCAACCAATGGAACAGCTTGCCTTCGGAAGTAGTGGGAGCTTCATCATTAGAAGCTTTCAAGAAGAGATTGGACTGCCATCTGTCAGAAATGGTGTAGGATCTCCTGCTTGGGCAGGCGGGGGGGTTGGACTAGATGACCTACAAGGTTCCTTCCAACTCTGTTAAACTGTAAATTCATTCCTTCTCTTATTTTATTCTGTGACATATTTCCCTGGGTTTCGTGTCTCAGCTGTGCATTTTTAATAGGCTTCTAAGGTGGGCAAGATAACAAATTTGCACAGTAAATTGAGGAAATGTAACAACTCTTTAAATACAGCGAAGCAAAGGTTACAAAGTAACTTGAATCACTTATGATCTGTTTATAGTCAAGGATTCAGATGTTCATTGGTCAGATAGGTCTCCTCAATAGATTTTTATTTTGAAAGGAAAATCATTGGTTCAGCAGCATTTTCAGGTTGACAGCTGCTGCGATCCAAACTGCCTCTTCCCCATCCACATCTTCTAATAATGTGTCGATGTGTTCAGCATTGTTATAAATAACATTTTCTGCTTGGTTCTTTTTTTTCTCTCCCAATTTTCTCTAGATTTTTTTTGGCCAGGGACAGCGGGAGGCGATTTTGCTGTTCCCTGATCAACCTTGCTCATTCCTCTGGAGAGGTCTTCCAAGATTGAACCTTTCTACAAAGGGAGTCATCATCCTGAGGTGAAAAATGCTCATTTGGCAAGAATCAGAGAATGTATATATAAATTAAAAAATGCATTAAGGACATTTCTGTTTTGTTTGGTCTTGGGCAAGCAGAGTTGCATGTTCTGTCTTCATGAGACAAATGGGACAATAAACCTATACTTGTTTTGCAGCTATGAAACAGGCAGAGGGTGAAGTGTAGAAAAGTGAAAATTATGCATTCAATCAGGCAATAGATAATTTATTAACTTCTTTTTTAAAAAGCAATATGCACTTTCCACTAAATTCCACTAAAAATGATTCTGCTACATTTATTATATACTTCATTATTTACTTAACTAAAATTCAGAATCAAAGAAAGAGGGATAACTTAGAAGTCTTCAAAGAGCCATCACTTTATTACAATTATTTGTAGAAATAGAAGATTGTAGTCCTACAAGTCGTATAATATCCGGCCAGCATAATCAAAAGGATATGGTCATTATAAACATTTACGGGACAAAACCTAGCTGTAAACAAGTTCCAGAATAAAGCAAAGCCAGGAGCAGTCCCCATATCCTAATCTGATCCTTGCAAAGGCATATGATCTTTACACTAAAGTGAAAAAAGTTTTCTAAACTTGGATTTTCTACATGAAGGAAAGAAGAGGGCTTCTTTGGTCTCCTCTCTGTCTGTGGGCTTCTTAGATGCATCTAGTAGGCCACTGTGTGATGACTGCTTACCAGATGTGCCTAGACGTGACACAGCATGGTTGTTCCCATATTCTACCAACCCAAAGCAACTCCTTTTTGCCTGAAGTGTTCACTTCTAGAAAGCAAAGAAGTTTTCAGTGATTTTCTGGAGCCCGAACAGAAAGGAGAAACCACATGAGATTTCCCCTTTTTTCTAATAACCTACTATCCATTCTTCTGCATGGACTGAGGAACAGAATATGGGTGTTTCGTTAATCTACAGATAAAATATTTCCTCTTGAAATTAATCAATCATAAATATGTTTTATGTTACCCTTTTGAAGCTTCAATATTTCTGCATAAATATAAGCTAAAATGTGATCTGCTCCACACAAGTTCCAAATCTAGATAAAGAAAATAAAATTCAACAATCAAGTCAAAAATTGTACTTGTTCATTTATTCTTTGAGGAAAATGATCTAAAGCTAAAATATTTTTAATTTCATAAAAGGAAAAAACTTGTCCAGGATCCAAACAAGTTTTACTTTGATGATTAATTCAAGCACTTATGTAATAACCACCTCCTGATCTTAAGGAAATAAGCTACAATTCTTAAACTCCCCATATATCCAACATAATTTAGCCTCCGTAGCACGAATCTGAGGATAACCGATCAATGAATACTTCAAAATCATAAATGTATTGAAGAGAGGAGGAACAAATACACTGTTTACTACCTTTTCATGAACTTCCATAAATAATTAGGTGGAAATGAAATTCTAGACTAGGGGAATTTGGGTCTTATCCAAGTGTAAATATGAATTAAATTCCTGTTTTTGATCTTAATCTTTAGTGCCATCTATTGCTACATTGTGGAAACTTCATCAACCAGAAAAGACATTGGTTAAAATGCATTGCTTACCTAACTCATAGCTGCTACGGTAGTTTGTTAAAATGTACCTGATCTTCAGCTTAATAAATGAACTCCAAAAGCCAAGACATTGAATGGCTCAAAAAAGGCTGCATATTTTTTTGCCCCCAGGATTTACTGTCTAGTGAAAGGCCATAGTTTTATTGGGACTGTTTTTATAATACAGACTAATTTACAGTCTAGACCATGGATGGTGGAGACTTAAGACTCCTATTCACAAGAATATTTTTCCTCTAGAATTTCTAGTCTTCTTTGAAAAAGTAGTGTTTAGTGTAACTGCATTCTACCTCAATTTTGCAAATTACCTAAGTACTTAGCAGTTACTTTTCCTGGGAGAGATGATTTTTTTTAAAAGATCATTGTGGATATAGAGGGGGTATCAGAAGGTATTCAAGTCCAAGCACCCAACAAAATATACTGTTACCAAAGTAGCAAACTATACCTATGACAAAAAAAATTACAAAAACCAGATTACTGTTATTTTTTAATGAGGATAAGAAGCCGGGTTTGCTGTACGTTTTCCAGTTGCCAGACTTCATTGGCTCTTGCTAATTTTTATGACAATTCATAGTACTTTCAGGGGGAAATATCAAGTGTTGTATAGGTTGATGGATTGGATTATGCCTTTCACTGAGGGGGGGGCTCTTCACTATGGGGGCCTCCCCCACCCAACTAAAGTAGCTTGAGCTGCTGCAGGACTCATTCACTGGTATCACCTTCATTTTTCTACTCCACCAGGATGTTAAAAGCCAGGCCGAAGGAAGATGGCTTTCTCTTTCTGCTGATACAAAGAACACCATTAGGCCCAGTGTTTGGTAATCAGTCTGGGCAGCCCTAAATTTCGGCAACATGTTACCAGATTACATCTCCTAAAGAAAGAAATTAGATTCCCCCAAACATCTACTGCGCCTTTAAAGAAGAACAAAGTGTTTATTAGCTCAAGTAAAACGAGGATTCAAAACAGAAAACGATAGCAAAGAAATGCTGGATTGGGCTACAAGATGTTGAAGGGTCCTCCAAGAGAATTACAGTAGCTTTGAAGGAAGCCTTGGCCACATGCAAAAATAAAATCTTGTGTTTATTTCATCCTAGATTCCAATTTGAATACCAGAGGCTTATATTGACTCAATGCAGGGATCCCATATAGTTATGCATAGTTGGGGACATACTTGCATTGGAGGATGTATGACTTTTAATTCCTTCAGTAGAAGGCCTCTACAGACCCATAGTGCATTCTATGATTGCTAGGAATCCTTCCAAAGTATTGTCGATCTGGTCTTAGCATATTGCTTTTCACTCCTCTCAGAGACATGTCTTTTAAATGTACATGGTCATTTGGATTAGTGTGTATGCACTTGATCAAATATGCACTGATGGAGAGCAGAGATTATTCTGAGGAGCATAAACTTTGTTTAAATCATTAAGTCTCAATGCTTTACAATTCATTTCAGCACTTTGATCAGAATATTTACATGTTTTATTAAATCTTTACAATCAGCAATTATAATCAAGTAGACAATTTTATATACAAAGATTATGTACACATTGAGCTCAGACTTTTACATCACAGTACACATTTGCCCTTAGGGATATTGTATACGCTTAAAATCGCCAGACTGAAAAACCCAACAGCAGTGTTAACAAGCACCCCTTTAGACTTTTTCATAAATTACATCATAAGAAAATATATGGCTGTAAATTGGGCTGGTAAAAAGTCTTACAAAAATGTGGATGTATGGTATGCATTCATAGAATGTTCTCTTCTTTATTGTACTGACTGTTGGGTATAATATCATCCCTCGGATCTCTTTGTACTTGCACTGAGTAACCACAAGGGGGGGGGAATGGTGACAAAACAAGCAGGTTAAGGAAGAGCCCAATGAGAAATGAACTAGTATTATGCCAACTTCTGCACGACTTCCCTTTAGGTTAGATGCATGCAAGTGCTTCTCATAAAACGTGCCAGAATGGTAATCTAAAAAGGCTGATATGAAGATCTTAAATTAGGTAACTTCTCTCCAAAAAGCCGTTAATGTAGTTAATATGTAAACCTTTTTTTACCGTGGAGCAGGCTTATGGCTGTGATGAAGAACTAGCTATATAAAAAGGACAAGCTATATCTGAGGTAGACTACCACCTTTCAGATGCTCCTTTCTAATGGCAAGCAAGTATCTCTATAATCCCTGAATCAATGAGGAAAACTCAAAAGCATTTGCAGATATATAATGGCAGGCGGAACCTAACATTCATGGTATGAACTATGTATAGGGAACAGCAGGTGTGCAAACTCTTAATAAAGAGCTGCCTTAATTAACAGTTAATGTAAGAGGTGGTGAAAATGTAGTGGTTGTTATGCAGAAAGATATGAATCTGTCCAAAATGCTTTGTGAAGACACTACTAGTAAATGATCTTATCAGAAATAAAATGAGCAAGTCCTGCTACAGGATTAAAAAAAAAACAGCAGTTTGGTAAATTATTCTAAATCAAACGAAATATTTTAAAAGCCTTTACTAAAGGTGTTCCTATTCTGGACATGCAATACATTCTAGGTGTTTTTAATGTATTTTATAAGCTCAAAACTCGTTCTCTCCCATAGGGCCCTAAACTATCAAAGGGCATTTTAAAGAATCCGGTACTGAAGTTCTCTAAAGGAATATCCTAGCGTGTAAAAACCAAGGTTCACATCTAAACACAATTTGGGGTTCATTATATGCAAATAAAATCTTTTAAAAAGTTAAAGGACACTTGTTTTATTAATTCACTAAAACTCACAACCATTTGCATCCAATTCCTGCAAAAGTCTGACCTAGGTATCAAATTCCTAAAAACATTCTGCTCTGTACATTTAAAAGGCTGCTTTACACACTGTAATTTTTTTTGAAGGACTTTTCAGCAGTTTGCTCTACCTACCTACTGTACATACATAACTACAACGTGGTTTTTTTAATCATTTACTGTGTATCAATCTTTTGTGACCAAGAAACAACTCCGACATACAAGAGCAAAAGAATAATTCATTCCATCTTCAGTTCCTGGCTCAATTGGAATATGAAGCAGAGCTGGTTTAACTCTCATGCCATAGCAGTTGACCTTTTCCTGATACAGAAACCCACTCTTATCACTCAGGTCTAGGGGGAAATAAAATACTGCATTAGAGGGAAGCCATTGGTTCCTTCCAGAAATCTGCTATCCAATACAAAATTGGATAGTCAGGTTTCAGTAATAAGGAGTCTGCAGGGAGATGCAATTTAAGCGTTCTTGCAGTATGACAAGCCTTCCCATACTACATGCATTTGATCATATGACCTTTGTCAATTTTTGCAACAAATCAGCTATACATCAAAAGGCCAAGTATAGGGCGCAGTGCAATATGGCTGTGTCAAATTATTTGACTTTTTGCTTTCTAAATGTAAAAAAAAAGGAAATTATGTTAGGCAGTCTTATTTGCTTTGTTTGCTACACTGGGTTATTTTTTTAAAAAGGAAACTAAATTTAAACTTAAGACATCTGTGAAACATGATTGCTGTGAAATATTTCTGCTACAATTGAAAAAGAATCTATACTAGTGACGTGCAAAATGTTCTGAATTCAAAACATGCTGAGTTCCAACTGCTCTGTTCCAAGTTTGAACAGGACTTTTCCATAAGTGCTTGGAGTGCAAAGCACAAAATATCTGTTATGAACCTGGATCAGGAAGGCATTCCAATAAGCACAGATCCACCCAATTTGAAGTTGAAACGTTTCAAATTCAACATGTTTTGCATACCCCTCAACTATACATGATACTAGTTTCTGCTTAGCTTTTTATTATGCTAAGGATGCATTATTTCTTATTGAGATACTGACCACTTTTTACAGAAGGAAAACACACACATTTTAAGATATGCACAGAATAGGATGATTTTGATGTAAGGCCCACTTAATTATAAAAAAATGCAGATAAAAATAAATTAAATCCTAATGCAAGATGATTTCGTACCTTTTCCAGAGATTGGGAAGGATACTAAGTTTGTTTCATTTTGAACTTGCCATTTAATGCACAACATTCAAAACCCAAGTGATGGGAGTGTAGAGAGCTTTTGTCCCATTATCCATAAGCAAATTTAAGAATTATCCAGTTTTTCTTCTTGTTTTTTTGTTAACAGAACACATTGCCTCTAGTTTATAAACTATCTTGTCTTGAATTAAGAACAAAGAATAACTTCCAAGTGAATTAGTAATTCTTCAAAGTGATAAAATGGAAGAAGCGATAAGGAGGTACAGCACACTTACTACATTAAGTGGCACATAACAATCACAGCTGCCCACTGCTTCGCCTTCATCATAAAGGCACAACAAACTATTTTCCACCAAGTCTCCAAAAATATTTTGAGATACAATATTGACTCTCAAAAACAGCATTGTCACACCTGCCATTTGTGGCCTTTACGGGTCAAGGTGTAACGCTACAGCTGGCCATGGTGCACTAATCCAACTGCAGTCATTTCTTTGCCTCCCGAAGACTATGCTAAGCTAACCCACAACAGTCTGGAACACAGGAAGAATTCATGTCATTCCCTGAATGAACCTTCTGTATTACAGCACCATGCAAAGGAACTCTGCAAATGGGTCGATTGCACATTCCCATTTTTAAAAACAAGGTAAACAAAAACAAAAACAAAAAAACCCCAAGAGTTCAAATTATAACACATGCTGGCTTTTGCCAATAAAAACCTGGCTGCTTGTCACAATACTGAACAACTCTTTTTGAATTTCAGATATCAGGGCCATTACCTCCTTGGTAAAGTTCACAAGCGAAGTATTTGAAGTTATAGTTCATCTTTTTCCATCATTTCAAATGCTTCTATGTCTTCATTCCAATCAGCTAATATTGATTCCATAGATTGATCTTTATTACTCCAGTTATTACTGGGACTGGAATCTGTCTCAATCTTTGACTGTTCCTGAGGATGATTATCCTGTTCTGCTGCTTGACTGCTACTGCTAGTTTCCTGGAATTCAGGGGTATAAGAATCTTGGTTTGTTTGAGAAAAACTATTGCTGTCTGACTCTGCAAATGAGCTCATATCAACGTCTCCTTCAGATTCTTGAGAGACCAAGTTCAAATCTGCTGAAATCTCTTCCATTTTCTGATTATGAGAATCATTATCAGATGACATCTGATCCACGGTTTCCATTTCCAAATCTTAAAAGGGAAAAACACACACAATTCTTTAAAACATTTCTAGCTTACTTCCAACTAGCAGTACCATATGACCATAAGCAATATCAATTGACTTTTTCTTAACTATGATTAATAGTGCCAAAGTTAAACTCCCAAGGGCACACCTTTGAAATTCTTCAGATTTAAATCTGTTAGATAAGTATTGTAAAGAAATCAGTATAAATTACTTACTTGATTGCTAAAACAAGGATAATTTTCTCCTGAGGAAACTGATCAACCTAAGTTTCCACGGTACCACGGAATTTTTTACCTTATCCCAAGCAGCTGTTTCTGATCATATAAGCATTAAAATAAACAACCTAACAGAATTTGTCCAAAACCGTATTTACCTATTTTGAATCTAAAAAGCATTCTAATAATAGGATGTTCTTAGAATCTTAATCTCCAGCATTATTTGAAAATAAATCTTGGATCACTAGATTCTTGAAGCTGGAATTAAGAAACTATTCATTGTCTCCCATAATTTATGTGTATCTAAAATATTCATCAAATTTTTGAGCTGTGGAGATTTTTGACAAAGCAGTGATGATACTGAAGAAAATACTTCAAATGCTCTCTCGGTCATCATAGTTTTCTTAATGAAAGTACCCAACATCGGCATATTTCTACAACTAGATTTTGTACATTTCTTGTTGGATCAATATGTCAGCAGCATCCCAATAACTTTTAAGCTATCAAACTATCCATACATTAAGGCCTAGGTCTTGCTGACTAATTTACACTTCACTTAGTTGTAGTATCAGGAAACATCTCAAAGTATCTTTTTATCTCTCTCTCTCTCTCTCTCTCTCTCTCTCTCTCTCTCTCTCTCTCTCTCTCTCTCTCT
>JANHFL010007970.1:11480-21539 GCA_032468155.1 Oxyrhabdium leporinum
CTCTCTCTCTCTCTCTCTCTCTCTCTCTCTCTCTCTCTCTCTCTCTCTCTCTCTCTCTCTCTCTCTCTCTCCCTCTTGGTAAAATATGTACAGATATTTTTAATACTTACTGCTATCAATAATGTAGTTTGGAATCGTTTTATCTTTAAATATAGTTGCTGACATTCCAAAGGTAGCACAAGGAGAAGGGAAAAAGTACATGTGCATAAATCCACAAACCCACCAACTTTAAATTAAGTTCATTTATTTACTTAGCAGCTGCTTTAGAAAAAAAGACTCTAAAGATCTCAACAGGATTCAAACAACTATTTATATGAGTTATATTTATTTGTTAACTAGATTTATAAAGCCATCCAACTCAAATAATGTGACTCTGGGCAGCATACAGCATGAAAACAAACAAAATCCCCTCCCATCATAGAACATGAAAACATTTATGATATATAAATATAAAATACAAAATATAGAAAAGCCAATGAACCATAACAGAATAACCAAAAGAGGACTCCACTCAATTGGCCGCTAATGGATGGGGGAGGTGGGGAACCAGCTCTTAGTGGCTTTCCTAAAAATGATAGTTGGGCCTGCTGTATATGTGTGGGGTGGGATGTGGAATGATGTTCCAAAGAGGGTCAACCACAGAAAAGGCGTGCTTCTGATGTCCCATGACAATATTTAAAAGAAAGGACTTGGGCGTATCCTCTCTGTGGGAACATGTGGGGTGGGGAGATATTCTTTGGATATGGTAGTCCCTCAAGTAAGCCAAGTCAATGCCAGATTGGCTTTTTAAACTGACAACCATCACTTTAAATCGCACCCAGAAGCCTACTGAAAGTAGCAGTGTTACATAGCATAATGAGATGTGTTCATAACTACCAACATCACTGTATTCTGGACTAACTGGAACTTCTGGATGGTCTTCAAGCTTCTGGATAGTCTCCACACTTTAACTGAAGTTCCTGGATGGCTTCCACCTTGCAGAAGTCCATTTGGAAGGTGACTAAGGAGTGATTGATCATGAGCAGGGCATTCAGTCCAGGTATAGGTGCAACTAGCACAGAAGCTGCAATTGTGTAAAGGTCTCACTCAACAGAGCTGCCACTTGTTTTTTGAGTACGAGCTATGAGTTCGGGAGAATTTCCAGATTGTGTGCTTAGTCTGAATAGGGTAGTGCCACCCTATGCAAAATTATGGAAACCTTCCAACTCTGAATGAGCTGATCCCCAAACTATTCAATTTTGGCAGAATTGAGGGCACCTTGTTCACGCAGGACAAGAAAAGTAGTCTGAGCGACTATGGTTAAAAAAAAAACCACCAGAAATTCAGACCTCCTAACTTCTCACAAAAAATAATAAAAATAAAAAATAAATCTTGTGAACTTGGGAGGTTTTTTTATTGTGGTCCCACTACTTTTCTTACCCTGCACATGGCAGCGGAAAACAGAGCAGGAAAGCAAGTTAGTGGAGGAATGTGGCTGTCTTGGGAGGGGGGGGGTTAGGGATCTCTCTCTCAAACACACACACACACACACACACACACGCGCGCGCGCGCGCCGGCCTTTCTTTGAGAGCTGTGCACAGACGCACAGATTGCAAAGCTGAAGGCTTCGGATACAGCATTTTGGGGATGTGCGTCTGTACTGCGATCCCAAATAAAGAACAATCGCCAGGAAAAGGGGAGGGGGATTTTGCCTCTTATCCTGTTCTCAGTCTGTGCTGAGCTTCAGAACAGGGTGAGAGGCAGGAAAACTTCCCCAACCTATTTTCAAGCCATTCGCAAAAACGCCCCAGGAAAATCCGCCCTCTCCCCATTTTCCTGCTGGTCCTCCTTTCTTTGGGGATGATTTTTGCCAAAACCATGGATGTGCCTGTGTGCAGGGCTGGCAGGGTTGATGAGCATGGGAGGGGGGGGGCAATCTGGTTTAGATGAGTACGGAGGCAGAATTGGTTTGGGTGAGCTACCGTTTCGGCAGGCAGCAGCTCCATGGCAGCCCTGCAGTGGGACAGACAGATGGAGGAAGGAGGGGAGATTGCCGTTTCCTGCTTTGCGCTCCAAAAATTGCCCCACAACAGGCAGGAGCAGACGGACGGAGGAATGGACGATCAACCCCGCCCTCCTAAATCCCGCTGCAGGCCTACCATGGAGCTCCTGCCCACCGAAGCTGCAGGGTAGCCAAGAGCAGTGCTGCCAGGAGGGCGAAGAGCCCACCCAAGGCCAAAAGCAGCAGGTGCAGCTGGGCATAAGCGGAGGAGGGAGCAGGCAATCTCAACACGCCACATGGTTTTCTGCCTTGTAACAGCAGCCTGCACAAGTGCACAGCCAGCACAAGAGCTAGTGCCCACCAGGGCCAAGGCCCAAAGAGCACCGTTCTGGCATGTTTCGGAAAGGAGATTAAAAAAAAATCCTGCAGTCTCTCGCTGCTGCCGTGCAAACCCCAGCATGGACAACAGCAGCTGTGCCTTCTCCCTTCCAAAACATGTCTGGACGACACCAGCAGCAGGCAAAGGCAGTGATTTAATCAAGAGCTCTCACAAGGCCAGCAGCAGTAGGTGCAGCTGGGCAGGAGGAGGGGGGAACAGGCAATCCCAACGCACTGCAATCAGGGCAGGGGCTGGCAACACCTCAGGTGCCCAGAGAGACAGAACGAGAGGTAGCTCCTGGCCCTCGCTGGCTCAGCTGATCTCCAGGCCGCAATTAAGGAGCCGAGCGGCCATGAGCAGCCATGAGGTGACCAGGGAAGGGAAGGGCTGCCTACTGTGCTGGCCATGCCCACCCCCTTCACTAGGGCTTATTTTGGGGGTAGGGCTTATATTTAAGCCCACCCAAAAAATCAGACTTGGCCTTATTTTCAGGATAGGTCGTATTTTCGGGGGAACACAGTATTGAGTGTCGTGGTTTTTAGAAACTGCCTGATATTTTTTTCATATTATTATTTTTTTCCTATGCATTTTTTTCTATATTCATTACATTTGCTATATTTTGCTTTTTTGACTTCTCCTAGATTGTAAATAAATACAAAGTATTATTATTTTCTAGTTCCTCTGGGAGGGTACCAGATTTTAATATAATCAATATTCTTACGTTATTAAAATATACTTTAATATAATTATTGAAATATATTTAATAAAATATTTATTTCCATATTTAAATATATTTCAATAATTAAAGTATATTTTATGTTAAAAACATTATATTTATTTATTTTACATTTATTTTCTTATTATGAAGAAATATATTTATAAGCTATATATTGCCTACAGTTTAAAGATAAACACTTTATTTACAATATATGAAACAATTCCAATATATAAGTTATTTGCCCCTTATGTCTCCATTATCAACAGAGTATGAATTAACTGGTTTTCATCTTTTCTGTTAACGCTATTCTCACTGATATCAGTACAGTGCTCTTTTTTCGGAGGTACCTAAATTAGTTCAGTAACAAGAAAATAAAACTTTCTGAAGTACTGTTTCAATAGGTACCATCCCAAGCTGGTAGGATGCAAGCAATAGTATGTTAGCTTGCAATATAGTTTCTACTTAAAATAATTTCTGATTAGTTAAAGGAGATACATCCTAGCTCTTTCTCTATACTAAACTTTTCTTTAAATTTGGGCAAACAAAAGTATACTTTGAACCGTTTTCTCACTTTAACAGAAAGGAGAACCTTGGGATAAGTACAGAAGCTACGCACATACATTTATAGTTTTAAATTTCAGGTGATGAAATAATTAATTAAAAATATCTGCAATTCAAGATACCAATGAGATAATATGGGCAAAGGAATACACCAATACTCTTTTAAATGCCTTGGCCTGACAGTATGAAAATGAAGATTCAATCATCCAGGCCAAAAGTATCTAAAAAAGTTAAATCATGGCAACTGGACCAAAGTTTATTAAACTGAGATGTTTCATTACTCATCCTAGTAATTTTTTCAAGCAAAAAAATATTTTCCACTGAAGAAATTACTTGGGTGAGTAACAAAATATCTCAGTTTAATAAACTTTAAAAAACCTTTTGACGGAAGAAGTAACTTGGATGAGTAATGAAACATCTCAGTTTAATAAACTTTGGTCAGTTGCCATGATTTAACCTTTGTAGATACTTGGTCTGACAGAAATTATAATTTGAAACAGCAATCATTTCCAGGAAAAAGTATTAATGCCTAATAGAGACAATTCTTGGTAATTTATACAAAACATATGATGAAATTTGGAATTTGATCTATAACCTTCAAAACCCCATTTTCTATGATACATATTTCAGAATTTTCTCTAGCATCTTTCTAGAACCTGGAAGTATTCAGTAGACTTTGTAAGACTAAAGTCTTTCAATGAAAATTGTTGTGTTAAACATGTATTTATGTTCTCCCAAATTCCCAAATGAACATTCCCAATCTCCACTTAGGGGGAAAAACCCCAATGAAATTATGCTGTTTCTCTACTTCTACATTATCCCAAAAGTTCGGCATTGCAATACTTTGCATGAAATGTTCTTTTAAAAAAAAACAAAAAACATTCAGGTTGAAAATGAAAAACGGTCTTCATGAAGCTGCAGTTGGTTAATTCAGGCTTCAAAATCCAGAGATTTTGATGAGAATTTGCTACAAGAAAGACTATTTGGTCCTCTAGCACTGGAAGTTTTTTAGTCTGTTACATGATATCAGCAAAGACACATTTGCAGCAACAAAGCTTATTTGCATTACAAGTTATGATCATCTGATCTTTCTAGTCTGCTTAAAAGATGTACAGATTTATTTTGCTGTGTATGACAGAGGCCTACTAAATAAATTCATCTTTAATATTTAACATTGTTTTAAAAATGCTATTTTCAAGATTGTGGAATGCACATTCACTGATAAACTTTACCAGGTTCACATTCATATCAAGATGCAGCAATACATTTTTCTTTTCTAAAACTATATTACATCTGTGGGCTTGAATTGGCAAGGAGAAAAGTTGATTGCTGTGCGTCAGATAGTATCATGGATGGCCATAAAATCAGAAAACAGTTCATTGTATCCTTACATGCACAGCTTGGGAGCTACCAATTTAATATCCCTAGAGTTCCAAATGTAAACCTACAACATTTCCTTAATTAACTACCATGGGTAAGGCACTGCGCCTTACACATTATTTTTTCTAAAATGTTTTGTTTAAAATATATATTTATTTTGTGATGCAGAGTAAGGATTCACTTACAGAAATTCAGTCGGAGTATTTAATAAATGCTATTTCAGAAAATCTGGAATAGATTCCCCTTGATTGGCTTCAAAAACTTCACTTTCAATCTAGTTAAATTTTCCTTCCATTTTCTCTTTCTATATTCTCCACAACTAAAATTTAAGACTACAGGTAGTCCTCAATTAACGATGGGGATTGGAATTGCCATCGCTAAGCGATCTAGACATAAATTGTGTCATGTGACTATGCTGTTTAGCAATAGCAATGCCAGGAGTCCTGACAGCTGACATTAAATGAGGACTGCATAGGTTGTTAAGCAAGAACCTCCCGTGACTGCTGCTCTGACTTCCTGCCAGTTTTCCCATTGACTTTGCTTGTGAGAAGCCAGCAAGAACATTAAAAATCACATGGCCATGGGGAGACGGCAACCGCGGGAACTCAGAAGCCCAGTTGTAACTATCACTAATTCAGTGTTGTTGTAAATATGAACAGTCACTGATCATTAAGTACTACTGTATGACTCATTGGGACTGCTTTTTAATCTTAACAAAGATGTACTTTTACCTCCTTTTCTTTATCAGAAAGCAGCAATTTTGTCCTTACCTCTGTCTTTTGCTTTATCAGAAAGCAGCACTTCTACACCTTCATACGACTGAATGGCATCAAGAATAATATTTCCTTCCTTGTTGAAAAGAAACAGCATGGGAATAGTGATATCATCTGTATTCTTGCCATCACCCGCCATTTGAAAAAGGGGAGCTGTATCACTGCTACTTCCTTCATTATCATCTAAGTAGCAAACATAATTTTTCCATTAAAATTTCCAGTGGAAATTTCCATCATTTCTACACATCCACATTTTTATTGAACATTTTATATGTGAAGTAATAGACCTAAGTGATGTATTTTTTTCATGGCAGCAATAATCTTTGGAAAATTATATTAACAGAAATAGGGACAGCGCATCTTGTGTAATCTATGAAGAACAAATACTCATAAGGTTTTTAACTTTAGGTATATTTTTCAAGATGTTATGGACAGGCGCTGATATTACAATGGGTAATATCAACTGCTTAATACTGCAAGCTGTCACGAAGAGAATCCAAATCCCGGATGCACTATTAAAAATTACAATGAGAGCGATAAAGATCTTCTATTGATATACTTTGAACACACACATATATGTATATCTGCCTGCATCTCTAAGCAACAAGACCTAAAATAATGTGTTTTACCTCAAGTTTCTCCTACAACTTCTGTCCCACTACCCAAATGGTTAATACATGCATAGAAAGGGAATATAATGAAGACCAATATGAGACATCCCACTCTGAAAAGGAAAGGCCAAAATTCACTAAGCCAGCACAAGTCAGCAGAAAGAACCTAGGCAACTGTTTGGACTGCCCTTCTTACAGCTACTTACTGCATCTGTGCCACTTGTCATCTGGCTTTCTTTGCTAACAGAAAGTACATGTGTAGGTAAAGTAAACTTGTGACTGGCCAATCTATTTCTCTACTCTGCTTGGAATACACTTCAGATATCAATACAGGTAGTCCTCAACTTACAACATTCATTTAATGACCGTTCAAAGTGACAATAGCGCAGAAAAACGTGACTTATGACCATTTTTCACAGTTGCAACCTTTGTAGCGTGACCATGATCATGTGATCAAAATTCAGATGCTTGGCAACTGGTTCATGTTTATGACCCTTGCTTGTCCCAAGGTCATGTGATCACCTGTTGCAATCTTTTGACAAGCAAAATCATTTAATTCACTTAACAACAGTGGCAAGAAAAGTCATAAAATGGGGGCAAGATTCACTTAACAAATGTCTCACTTAACAATGGAAATTTTGGGCTTCATTGTGGTCGTAAGTCGAGGACTATCTGTACAATCTTAAGCACTGAAGTCTTAAGACAGCTAGTGCTGAAGTTGTTCAAGGAATCCTATCTGTTTCTATGTTAAACAGGAGTCATTATATAACCCATTCGGATAATATCCTAGAGTGCAAGTTTCATACCTGCCTGTGACAATTCAGAAAATACGCATTGAATTATAGTATCTTTGCATAATTTTGAATAATTTACCAATAACGATGCCACCTATGGCCCCAGCTTTTTGGATGTTCCGTGCCTTTTCAGCAAACATGCACTGCCCTCTTTGCATCAGAGCAATTTTTTCCTTCAGTGCTTCCGGATTGGTAATCTCGGAGCATCCATTATATGGTTTACTGACTGCAACAAATCCTCTTGTCTGTGGGAGAGATTAAAAGCTTTAGTATACAATATTCAAGCCTGCAGAACATTTGCATTCCATCAGCAAAACATAAGAACGGCTTCCTAGCAAATATATCTATCAAGTCTTAACACAAAATTCAATATGTATAAATCCACTGAAATCAATTAACTTAAACCGCACTGGAACATAGCCAGTAATTTTAAAACTGAGACATTTAATACAAAATGTTTTTCTTCATTTATATTTGTTATGCTAAATAATAATAAGATTTTTAGGCTAAACAAGAATAATTGTATCATCCTTAGGAACATTTTAAAGCTGCTTTATTAATTTATCATATAACAAAATGGGGTATAAAATATTTCAAATTGAGCATGTAATATGGGGTTACATAACCTTGCAGCGCTGGTCCAAATTAGTATGGTTTTTTTATATTTGTGAGTTCCTACATGAATTTTAAATAACCAACAAAAATCTGCTTCTTGTGATAGATTAACACTTGTCTAGCTCATTATGGAACTGAAATCATATTCAGCATAAGATTAGAAGAAATGGAAGGCACAGTTATAATCACTTGCTGAATAGCTCCACTATGTTTAGTATAAAATATAAACAGACTGTAGCCCTCATATGCTGGACTTTCAACCAATATGGGCAGTGGTGGGAGATATTGGGATTTGTAGCTTAACAGCAAGGTGACGATCTCTGCTAAATATAATTGAACATGATATTCTTCTGGAAAAGAACACTCTTGCATTGAAATAGCTTCCAACCTATTTTATATATTAGCTAACAACACATAACTGAGAAAGTACAACATAAATGCAATGTACATCTTTATATAAAAATATGCACAGCCAAAAGGCAAGGAGCATATTGATCAAATTTGGTCCTAAGTCTTTTGTAGCAGTTGGTCATTTAGAATACAAAGGGTTGAATCCAATGACACAAAATTAACCCCTAATTTTAGTTTTCACAAGACTTAATAGGAAAGCATGTAAGACAAGCCCATAGTCAAATTATTCCAGCCAAAAAAGTTGCATGCTAGGTTTTAAATCGTATGTGCATTCAAGTTGTATATCTTACTGCAGTTAATCACTGAACCACTTGTTGAAGTTGAAAACATTTTTTTAGTATTTATATTGTAAACCGGATTGAATTTTCTATGTGCATCAATGCTACAATGAACGTTTTCTTAGTCCAGTCTGATCTCTGGAGTTGCAAAGCCAAACATAAGACAGGATTGTTGCCAAGCAGTTATTCAACTGGGACTCGTAACCTATTCTATGTCAGCCTTGGAAGCCATAATTGTGGCTGCCATATATTAGCACATGGGAATTAGGGAGGGGGTTCTTTCTCATACACTTAGAGGGGTTAGTAGTCAAAACAAAATTATTTTCAACTGTGTCAAGGCCATCCTGACCAGCACCTGGACGAGGAGTGACAAGAGGAGAGAGGAAGTTGACTTCAGAAGATGTGACTTTTGATGATGGTTTAGAGGTGGATCTTTGATTTCTTTTGGGTGTGGAAAAACCTGGGCCTTCAGTTTCAGAGTTTTCCCAGATGTGCCAACATGGTTTAATAAATTCTTACTTGGATCTAATTGTGTCTGAGTGTTGGATGAGTTATTGGAACTTGGATGGAACGCTGACACTTTAATCATTTCAAGTTTGATTAACTATTCATACACAGAATTAAGATACTATAGCTTTCTGGGAAATCTTCTTGATTCTCCCAACTGGTATTTAAGAAGAGTCACTTTGGCCATTGAGTGTCTAGCTACAAATTGGACAATTTCATTTATAGACCATCTGCTAAGTCAGGTGAAGGTGGGTTTGAAAAAGCACCTGGAAAGGTGTTATATAATTCATGGATATCCATTATTTGGCATCCCTTTTATGTTCTAAACAATGGTTCAGTATATCTAATCATTGCATTCTTTTTCCTGATTTTTCCTGCCCATTTTCCCAAGAAGAATATTCCAGTTGGATGATAGGTGGTATTATCTGACTGTAGATTTTCGTAAATGTTCCCAGAACTCAGATGTGGACGTTTTCCATACATTTCTCTCTTAACCAGACTAGGAAATTTCATCACATGCAGGGAGCTCTGCCAGGTAGCCCCTGTAACTTAGCAACTTTCCTTTTGCTTTGTTAAATTAAGCTGTTCAATCTCCTTAATGAATAAGAGAATCAAGCCAGGTAATTGATGCTTGGCTATTTAGCTGATGAATAATTGACAGTGTGGGTAACGTTAGACATTTCCTCAATCAGATAGTACAATGGAATAGCAATGTCATCTCTCAAACAGTTTCTCTCCGTTTTTTAATATCAGAAAAATCTGCTTTTCAAATCAAAGATAAAAGACATGTTGTCATGACTTTGATATACCTTTAATTTCAAGAGAAACTTGTGTTTAGATTACAGTCCAAAATTTGTTCACATTTTTAGGAGTTCACATTTTCAAAAATATCAGAATCACTTTTGTGAAAACAAAAACAGGATTTAACTTTACAAGGCAATATATTTATCCAAAATATAAAAATATAGTACTGTTTCCTTTATTTATTTATTTATTTATAATTTATATTTATATACCGCCCCATTCCGAAGACTCGGGGCGGTTCACAGCT
>JANHFL010007970.1:28077-47680 GCA_032468155.1 Oxyrhabdium leporinum
CCGAAATAGATCTATACCAGTCTCTCTGAATTTTTAAGAACATCAGTAAAAAATATAATCACTCATATATATATATACATACATACACACACACACACACACACACACACACACACACACACACATCCATGCATGAATTGCTGGGCCTATTTTCATTTTTACATTCTGATTCAAGGACCTCGGGTGTGTCTTTGAGGACACTTAAAAAACAAGTATGGTTTTAATTCTATTTTTAAGTCTTTTGCAAAAAAAATATGTCTCCTAAACTGTCCATCTTGAAAAGTGCATATATCCACACACACAGTATATATCCTGCTTACTGCTAGTACTCCCTTAATGTCTGCTCTGTTTAGGGACAGTTTGAAATTTAAATGCTGCTGAAAAAGCAACTTTGCCACTGGTCTTCACACTTATGACTGTTGGAGCATCCCCATGCTCATAAGTGAGCATAAGCAGAGTCAATGGAGAAGCTGGCAGTAAAATTGTGAATCACAATCATGTGCCGTCTTGCTTAACAACCATGGCAGAGATGAGGCTGTAAGTTTGTCATGGTCCTGTGACGTCTCTCTTAACAACTATCATTAAGTGATGCAAATGCGACTCCTAATTGTGGTTGTTAAGAGAGGACCATCTGTAGTAATTTTATTCTGAATATTCTAAATCCATTCTTTATGCTCATGATGTTTATGTATGTACGTACTGTATGTGTATACACACACACACACACACATATTTACACATAGATGCATACACATACAGTATCCTGATAATAAATTTATTTTGAATCCACTCTATATATTCATAGTACTCCTTGGTGAAACTTCTACTGTTCTTGCGCTCACAGGAAAGCCCCATGCCTTTATTTTTAATTTGAACCTCGTGTTTCCCATCCCCTCTTTCGTCTTTTCTTTTTAATCACGCACGTAAAAATATACGCAAATCTGATTAAGGAGGAAAAGATACACAAATTCCTTGGATGCACGGTACCAAGAGCTTTTGTTCATGAAGATTTCTTGCCATGTTGGCGTGGACTCTTTGGGGTCTCTTATGAGACTCCTGGGTGTGTGGCAGCCATCTTATGTGAGCTGCCTAGACTAGTGACTCAGGTAACAGGCAACATCCAAGAGGAAAAGAGGAGGAAACAAATGGGACACATTTCTTTATATCTAAGATCATGGATTTGGCTCTGCAATTTGGGCCAGACAGTGTGCTCCTTTCTGCTTGACTGGTAGCAAAATAAAGCCCTGGCAAATATTGTACACATTTTAAATGCTCACACGTGGTCAGTCCATTATTATCTAATGGCTCTTATACTTGAGACAATTGATCTGATCATTTTTTTTAATCCTGAGCTTTCTTGTCTATGTTCCCGAATTAGTTTAAGAGTGCCAGAGTGCTATTGAATTGATTAATTCCTTTCAATTCCAGAATGTAAAGTTTAAGAGCCCTGGTGAGTTTTAGAAGCTCGGGATCTGCGAAAGGCAAACATTAGTTTGGCCCTTGCTTTCTAGGTGTGCTTAATAGAGTGATCCAAGTCAAGGGGTCCATAAACACCCTTGTTTGTTTTCGTAGGCCAGAATAATAGTTATATTTATTTGGGTTTGCAGACCAAAACCATCAAATCCACAAAAACTCACTGAATAACTTTCAACAAGTTTCAGTTTCTTTGTATATACTAACTCATACAATGGTTAAGAGCATTAATAGACATTAATACTCATAATTTTACAGGGATGTAAAATATATCCATGGCGGATTTTCTTCTTTATAAATGTTGTAAAGGAGTTATCTGCGGCTCAGACATTTTAGACTGCTTCTGCTTGCATCTCTATTTATTCCTGATTTAAAATTGCAGACAAACTTTATATGATTGTAAAAATGCATCCAAAATGTTTCTCAAAGCTACAGGAAAAGTTAAAAAACAGAATGGAGAATTTTATCTGATAAGACTGATAATTAGACTGCTTAACATCTTTAAAAAAGAGGTTTCTTCCAAAAAATTATATTTACATTTACCTAAATCGAAGGAAGTGATATACATAAATGTTAGAAGGATTTATAGTTGTTGACCTTTTTTGCTTGATTATAAAAAACAAAAGAAACCAGCAATTCAGAACACTGTCTCAATGCAAACAGAAAAACTGTCAGAATTTTAATGACCTCTGCATCAGTGAAGTTGCCTCATGATTATATTTATATAGCTGAGATATTTACATTTGTAAATTTAGAAGTTCTACAAGCCCAACATAGCAGAAGCCTTGCATTTGACGGAAATAAAAGGGGAAAGAAATTAGCCAAGTGCAATGCCTCTCAGTCTTTTTTCTCAGCTTTTTTTTTTTTTAAAGGAACTTTAATTATCAACAAATGGCAATTAATTTCCTGTCATGTAAGGACTGGACTGTAATAGCCCATCACCCATTACAAACAATGTTGACGGTGCATGGTTGATTTCAAAGATGAGACTCGCTTTGCTACATAGAGTTGTGATTGCAATTAACTTGGCCTTTTAATTATAAATTAATGGATAAATTATTTTAATCATAACTGTATGTCTCAACTTCTTAACAGTAGTTTGTACATTTGACACAAAGACAAGAACATCAAATGGATATTAAATACTAGCACAGGAACTTTGCCAGCCAGGCACTAAGGGAAGCTGTTGAACCTAACCTGTTATTTTGGAAAGTTCAAAATCCCAAACACACACTCTGGATTAGTGTCCTGACTGTGGTTTATCAAACCAGCTTTCTCCTTCTTAATAATTCTTCTCTATCATTGGTTTAAATACTGCATGCTATATAGCTCCATATGGATAATTATACAGCTTCAGGTATTCTCTTCTTCCTGCCTTTGAAATATTTGCTTTGAGGATCTTTTTTTTTGGGGGGGGGGAAACAGATGATGATGATGATTAGCTTGCTACTTGATGAGCGGTACATAAAGAGGCGAAACATAAAGTTCACTATTTTAAGAGCCTTGCCAAGAATAAAGACAGAGAGAATGCTGTCTCCTCTCCAACCCATCTGAAATTCCAGTTCTGGAATTAGCACATAGATAATTTTAAACAAAAATCACTTAGTTGCAAGGGACATATTGAATTTAGAACCTGACATGCAAAACCTACTGGATTCTTTGTGTTGCTGAATAATATCACAGCACTCCTATAAAAGATTTTTTTAAACTAATTGGTTAAGTCAGTCTTCCCCGAGTATAATATCAGCAAGACAAATTGACACAGATTTAATCTATGGCTTTTCAAACAGAAATATGCAAGTTCTACAATGGACAGGATGAGGCAGAGCCAACTGAATTTAAATCTAGAAAAGGCAGAAGTTCTAAAGAGTTCAACCTGTGTTCTTCCTGATCTTTCTGGATTTGGTGATAATTCTCCATGCCTTGATTGGATTACATATTTACTGTTAAAAGTGTTCTGTTGTGTACAAGTTTTAACTGTTTTATAATTTTAGAATTGTAAGTTTCCAAGAGTCACTTGGCTGATATGGGTGGTTCCATAGGAAATGAATGAATGGGGCTGCCCTTGGAAGAATCTAGAACTTGCAGGTGGAATAAGTAGGCTGCTAACCAATGAAATGGACAGTAATCATATGATAGCAGTCTTGAAAAAACTTACCAGTTGCTTACTTGACACAATTTAAAAGTTGTATGATATTGTACAGATATTGAAAAGCATACCTTTCATAATGGAACATTTCTGATATTTAGGCAGGATCGCCCCTCCCATTATGAACTTTTTCAGTTTTTAAGATCTTCAGGAGAATCCCTTGTTGTAAGGGATCTATTTTTGTGATACTTGGGAAACGGACTTTTTGTCCTAGTCCCTGGCTATGGGAGAAGTTGCATTTGGTTCCTACTATCTTAGTGTTCAGGTGATCCTTAAAATCCTTTCACCCAGCATTTTAATATTTGATGGTTTAGGATTTTTTAAATTTTAATTGCTCTCCTTTAAGCCACCCATAGAAATAATATCCTCCACAAATTTGGAGGAAGGTGAAAGAAACCGAAATCACTTTAAGACCAGAAATATTAGTTCATGGAATCTTCTCCAGAGAAGGAAGGTGGGAAAACTTAATGAAACGTATAATTGTTTAAAGGTAGCAGGTTTTCAAAGATCTTCATTTGAGAAACGCGTTATAGGCAGTGTTGATCTAAACCAGAGGTGTCAAACGTGTTGTCACGGCAGCGTCATGTGAAGTATTGGGACTTTCCCCCCCTTTGCTAAACTGGGTGGGGGTGGGGCCAGCACATAATGCATCTGGCCTGCGGGCCGCGCGTTTGACACCCCTGATCTAAATGAACCAATGTTCTTATTCCTTGTAAGTCTCTTCTACCTTTGAAGCCTTATTCATCCCCCAACATTGAAATTAATAACTTCCACTTATTCAAAAAGCAAAAGATTCTAAAGATTTTTTTTTCTTTTAACAACCCCGTAATCCCTTTTAACGGGGTGAAGTCAGAGTGACTTAATGGAGCTTAAGTATTTACTGGCCAGATGTTCTTCATGATGCCTACATGGAGTTTGCAGGACATTGTTAGATATATTTGTGCTATGGGGAAAGGCCACTGAAAGTACATAACAGAGAGAAAGAGTTTGAAACAGCTCTAAAAAACTGTTGGTCAGTTGATCATCATTTAAAGCACTGGAGTCTCTTCACGTAACTTTATTCAGCCCTAAGTGTACAACCAGAAATACAGGAAATTGACTGTTTGAATATATTCTTATTGGCTTTATTTATGATGAACTTTTCAGAAAAGAAAAATAATATGCAATGAAAATTTCTCTCCCTTTCCTCTTTTCTATTAAGCAAGCAATTACTTGTGCATAGGAAGTGGCAGACAAATTCTACCATATGAAATGCTCTGCAGAATATTCACCATCTTCTTTAAGCTAATTTCATTGGCCTATTCTTACCTCTTGTGGCAAGATTCATTCATATCTGAGCCCACATTTTAGACTGTGGCAAGATTCATTCATATCTGAGCCCACAGTTTAGACTTACCTAGGTCGTGATTCACACAATCTCACGAACACCTCAGCAGAGGGATTTAATCTTGAGATTTGATTATGAATGTTGGCTACATTCCAAAGCTGTGGTAACTAGGAGATGAAAAGATGTTGGAAGTCTTTGAGGTCACAATGACCAGCAGCATCAACATGTGGCCATAGGAGACATTTCACTGAGGGAGACAAAAGTTTCACTGAGGGGGACACGGTTTCTCCTTCCAATTTTGCTAAGGCAGAAGAAGAAAAAGCATGTGGACACAGAGTACTCTTCACTGAAGAAATCAACAATAGAGGTACACATAGAATGGAAAATATTTAAGTTGGCTGTGTTCATGAAGTCACAGTCAAATTTGATTTGAAAGAGATCTTATCTTTTTAATAAGCAGGAATATTTTGCTGAAATGGCAGTCAAGAAAGGAGTAGAGAATGAGACTCCTGATAAAAACATGGTGAGTTAGATGTCCCTGAAGGAGTGGGGATGACATTATGGCAGAGATCAGCAATCAAAGGGTAGGTGATGGTTAACAAAAATCTCTCCAGAGAAAGGAGATATTGTGATATCAGCCACATGTACTCCAGAAAGCTGCACCTCATCAGTAGATTGCAGATACTGAGGTTTCTGTGGTTGGTTGATGAGTTGAATGGCTGGGAGTCAAGAGATTCCAACTAAGCTCACAGTTACAGTGAGAAGTTTGGCCAAGTCTCATTTCTTAAATCATTTTTGGAATGACTTTGTTACTGCTTTTCAAATATTAAGAACTTTTGGAAAGGCCAGTTTTATGGCATTCACTAGGGGAGTTCAATTCTAAGCCTTAGGTATGGATTTAGGGAAAAATGTACATTTTTGGAGGGAGGAACGAATGACAAAAATAGATTGTTGTTTATTTATTAAAATTGACTAAGGGTCTGGATGGATTTGAAATAAGATTCTGAGATTAATTATAAGAATCATTCCCGTGGGAAATGGCTCTTGTTTTGAATACTGAAAAAAGAAAGGATAGGATTTTGAAGGTTGGCCACTAGAGGGAATCAGGAGGAACTAAATGAGAGGACATTCATCTTGCTAACAGAGAATGAAGCAAAATACATTGGTATTGAAGGATGTTTTTCAATAAGGGACTCAGAAGTAGTTTTTAAGAATGTTATCATAGATAATCTCTGTGTAAATGATGTTAATGGAAGCAGAACAAATTGTACCAGAGATGACTGAAATGGTTTTAAATGTGGAATTAAAATACAACAGGCTTTTATCCACTCCACAGAAGGAATTCAGCTCTTCTCTCCACATGGAAGAAAATTACTTTGCCAGGGTGCAGAAATAGCAATAGCACTTAGATTTACATACTGCTCCATAATGCCTTATAGCTCTGAGCAGGATACAGAGTCAGCATATTTTCCCCAACAATCTGAGTCCTCATTTTACCCACCTCGGAAGGATGGAAGGCTTGAGCCTGTCACGATCGAACTCCTGGCAGTGGGCAGAGTTAGCCTACAATACTGCATTCTAACTACAGCACTCAAATTATCAGGAACTGAACTACATTTCTCCACCCCGCTGAGGGAGTTCAGTTCCCCTCGGCAGGCAGCTCTTTCATCCAGCTCCTAGAGACAAGAGGGAATCCTCTTTTTAATTGTTAATTTTTATTAAAGTTTTATTGAAGTATAAAATACAAATGAAAATAGTGGGAAAATAGAGGAAAAAAAGGGGAAAAAGCAAAAAGCACTGACTTCCAATTCCTTTTAACTGAATAGAATAAAATAATAACATTACAATCTCAACTTTTTACTTTTACATGCTTAATATGTACTAGCCATTTTTCTAGTAACAAACTTATCTAATCAGCTAAACCAAAAGTCAACATTTTTTTCCCATCTGAAGCACAAACTCCAGAAGTGGTTTCCAAGTAGAAACAAAACTGGATGTGCTCTTTTCTTTGATTAAAGTAGTTAATTTAGCCATCTTTTCTAGTTTCATCAATTTTTCCAAACATTCATCCACTGAGGGAATTAAAGTGCCTTTCCACAAGAAGCTTTTAACCTTCCCTGCTGGCTTCCTGGGGAAACTGGAAGAGAAGATTGCAAATGTAAATTACATGATCATGGAGCATTTGGGAACAGGTCATAAGTGTGAACAGGTTGCTAAGCACCGAGTTCACGAACTTGTGGCCATAGGATCTGTGTGTGTGTGTAACTTTGGGATGTTTTACAACAGCTGTAAGTTTTTATGAACTATAAAGCATCCTTTCCGAGGCTGTTGTAAGTTTGAATTGTTAAATTATTTGAGTTGTTACATGAGTACCGTGTTTCTCAGAAAATAAGACTGGGTCTTATTTTCTTCCCCCTCCCAAAAAAAAATAGCTAGGCCCTTTTTTTGAGGGGTGCCCTAATTTTCCAGCCACCCATGCCAAGCCCGCACCCCACCCCCAGGGCAGCGACATCCCTTCACTAACCTGCTTTCCAGATCTGTTCTCCGCTGCGCTTGCAAGAGGTCTGTGGGACTACCGGAAGTTACTCGTGAGATCTTTTTTTTTTAATGAGAAGTTGGAAGGTCTGAACTACGGTGGGGTCTTTTACCGTAGTCCCACAGGCTTCTTGCACGTGCAGCGGAGAACAGACCTCGAAAGCAGGTTAGTGAAGGGATGTCGCTGTCCTGCGGGTAGGGTGAGAGGGCTTGGCATGGGTGGGGGGAAAATTAGGGCACCCCTCAAAAAAAGGGCCTAGCCGTTTTTTCAGGGGACAAAAGAAAATAAGACCCAGTATTATTTTCTGAGAAACATGGTAGTTATGAGAGGCCATGCAAATATTTTATTATCAACTTCAAAATAAGGCAATCAGTGGTAAAAAGGAAAAGAATAAATTTATAGAAATAGACAAAGCAACCGAAATAACCAAATATCATATTAAATATTATAAATATAATTTATTTTTACATGCATCCATGCGTATTTTAAGGGTTTATTTATTTAGTCAAAATTAGAAGCTTCTTTTTATTTAGAAGAGCCAGTATATAATTGGCTCTTTGAAAAAGGACAATGTTATTAATACAAAATCTCAAAAAGTAAAAACTGACTAAAAGTACTAGGTGAACAGAGTTAAATATTCTGAACTCTCATGGGCTCACTATTAAGCTAAATTCACCAAGTCTGAAATAATATTTTCCCCAAATACCTGAAATTTATACTTCATATTTACACTACCTAAATACTGAATTCATAAGACATAGTCATTGCCTCACCTCAGGAAGGAAATTATGCTTTTTTATGACCTGATATAGCATTTCATGAGTTTCTATAGCAGGTCGAATATCACCTTTCAGTACCTAGAATTCAAGCAAAAAAGGTACATCACATTATATTTAAATAAAAGAGTATATTCTTTTCCAATCCACAGCACAGGGCATTACAGCAAGACTGCAAGTTAACGATAATCTAATTGAAACAATTTTACATTTATTTTAAAAAGGTAAGTTGTTCATTAAAAGCCTTGACAACACTATGTCCTCTAACTAAAAACATATCGTATATTTTGCTTCAAGAATGTAGTGGTTAGTGATACACAGAAAGTATCAAATTTGAACCATTTTAAATTCAGATTAGTCTGTAGCAAGTTTGAAATATTGTTCTGGGTTTGCCAGAGTTTTCTCGTATTTGATATCGGCTGTTTTGAACATTTTGGAAGTATTTCAGATTTGAAAAAGTCAAAATGGAACATTTTGAATTTGCACATCCTTTGTGGCAATCAAAATAGCCTGCCTATAAAATTATAGTTTATAATAAATACAGATTATTAAAGGATGCTGAAATGCATCAGTTGAAATCGCTTAAGAAATACAGTGTTAACAAATACAAGATAAATTTGGAGTATCTAATAATTTTGCACATATTCTTAATGACTAACAAAATTTGAATTTAGGGAGAAAGATGACCCTGTGCATAAAGAACCTTGTGAAAATTAATTATATTGAGAACTAATATTAATTGAAGGAGATGTGGTTACAGATTATGTTGTCTCCTGAATGTTGGTTGTTTTTTAAATATTGTTGCTCTTCTACCTTGTGAAGCCAACTAGAGATGCTTTGGAATTAAGTGGCTTAGAAGTTCAATATCATTGGATGAAAATGTTTTGCACGTGCAACTTACTTGCAAACCAGGAAAAAATGCTAGTAGCGAGTCCATCCATGTGCGAGCATTGAGCATTGGCTTGTGTATGTGCACATCAAGCAAGAGAGGTGGCTGACTGATGTATCTCATTATGGCATCATAATGCTAGAAAATATCAAAATTTGATGTGTTTATTCTTTTTAATACTTTTAATACTGAACCTGTTTGCAAAAGTTGACTTAAAGTAGATAAGCACACTAAACAATTAGGCTTAGATTTAGAGGCTGTAAGCCAAATATCAGCCATCCACAGCTTTTATTTAAAAATGAAACCAGCCACACCCAACTATTTTACTTAAGACATAATACAGTCAGAAATATAATTTACATAATTTTTATTGTCTTAATTAAAAGGAAGTATTCAATTAATCTATGTTCCATAGACAAGCAGAATACGCAATTAAAGGATTACCTTCTGTCTCCAGGATCAGTTTTTCTTTCCCATATTCACAGGTAGTCTTCGACTTATAACCACTCATATAGCAACCATTTCAGTTTATAATGGCGCTGAAAAAATGACCTACAACCAATCCTTACAAGCGTCACAGCAACTCCATGGTCATGTAATCAAGATTTGGTGCTTGGCAACTGGCATCTATTTATGACAGTTGCAGCATCCCAGGGTCATGTGATCATCATTTGTGACCTTCCTAGACAGCTTCCAAGAAGCAAAGTCGGTCAGGGAAACCACATTAATGACTGTGTGATTTGCTTGACAACTAACGGCAAAAGGGGTTGTAAAATCTGGCATGATTTGCTTAACAACCGTCTTACTTAGCAATGGAAATTCTGGTCACAATTGTGTTTGTAGGTCAAGGACTATCTGTATTTTCCTCAACTGTACTTTAATCGCAATAAAGCTCCAGTCTTGGATACATAGCATTGGAATAAACTTGCTTCAGGATAGAATATGCTACATTCAAGATGATCTGTATTGAACATTTTAGCTGTTAATTTATTTTTTTTGTCAACATGATAGACCTCTAAATCCAACAACATGTAAATATTAGCAAATATTGTGATCCACTTATTGCCCATTTTACTTCCAACACCTAAGAATTCTAAACATGGGTGATGCCTCACTAATAGGCAACTTTAAAATGAATTGTATTATTGAGTATATTTATTACAGATATACCAATATTTGGAAGTAGATGAATTTTATGCTAAATGGAACAATGAAAAAAAGCAACAATTTGTGCTGAAGTGGAAGAAACATATAATTATTTCTGACAGTATAATACACCAATTTTAGAAGAACAGATCCACAATATCTAACATACAGTAATACATCACAAGCATAGTACAAAGTTCTATAGTTCAAGGAGAGAGAAATTCCATCTGTACTTACTGTATTAAATCTTTCTAAAAAACTGTCATCTCCAAGCAAGACATAGGCCTTTAATAAATACTCATAATACGAATCTATTCCTGCTCCAACTCCACTATCTAGAATAAGATAAGAAGTTTAATACACTTAATTTCATTACTAGTTTTCAGTTCCATGAAGTAAGTTCTTATTACTATAAAACAATTAAGTGCAACCATGAAACAGATAAAAAGGACTATGGGATGAAAGTAAGCATAATGCAGCATCTTTTTTTAGTCCAAAGTAAGACACAATTTCCTGATATACAGTTTAAATCCCCTACATAAAACACCTCTAACCTCTAACCTCATTCTTATCTGTAATTAAGAGGGAACATAGCTACATACCTTTACGGACCCAGTCACCCGTATGAATGTTAATAGTAACTCCTACTAAATTGCTGCTACGTTGCCTTTTCTCCCAAAGGAAATCAAGTGCCTTCCGGGCATATTCCTATAGAAAATAAAATTAATTTTATAATTAAATACAGCTTTACATGCAATGAAGTAGTCAGAAAATTGATGCAAGCAATAAAGTTGGTACAACAATAAATTCTATTTTGTATGTACTGGACATCTCAGAGAAGGCTTTAAAAAGGTTGGATGCAAATGCAGTGCTCCCAAAGATGCATCATAAAAACTGAAAATAATTCATATAATTTGGACTTGTCATACTATTGCTACAGTTTGGACGCAGAGGGATCATTAATATAAGTTTAGATTGATCAGATTTGCTAAGAATGCAAATTACCTGTTTGGCTGTCAGCCCCAGCCATTTAAAATGTAAGATCAATAATTATACATGGGGAATATTCCTTAAGAATTGTCATATAATATTGGAAGGAGAACTCTACACGGAACTCACACCTACAGATGGCAAAATGTGAACTTCTGAATTAAGGCTTTTTTCTACAAATAGGCAACAAGGACTTTTGAATAAGCTTGTCAAATTTGGGGAGCTGTTTTGTAGATGACATACATTTACAGAAGTAGAATTAATATCATTTTGTAGTAAACCTCCACTTAATGAACTAAAAAAAGAAAGAAGTGTCTATTCAAGCTAGATGCCTATTAAATAACAAATGGTATTCTTCAGACCCCCAAAGATATTGATATATCAATATCAAAAAAACTTTCCTCACTAATAATGCCTATTTTGAGGAGACTCAACAAATACTGTTCAGACTGAGTCAGACTTCAACCAGCATTTGGGGCAAAGCCTCATTGCCTGAAATTCAAACAAAAGATTTCAGATCCAATAAATATTGTATATTAAATCCAAATCCAAAATCTGTCAAAATAAATCCCTCAAATCAAACAATTGTCATAATTTTCTTTTTTTAGATTTTTAGCAGACACAATAAAATAAGTCAGGAAACAATATTATGCACCAATATTAAGCTCTAGAAGAATAATGAATGTCATAACAATAAATTTATGATTTTCAATAAACAAAAATAGCCCATTCATTTAAAAACCCCACCCTCTGCTTTGCTTCAAGTAATAGATGTTTGGTAATTTAGGACACCATATACAAAAATTTGATTTCCAACAGCTTCAAGTAGCATGGCCAAGTTTCAAATGGACACAGCTTCTTTAACTTTGTAATTAAAGATTAACTGCTGGCTCCACTTCTATCTGTAAAGTTTCTAAAAACTACTTTGAATAATAATGCAGATTAATGGATTAGTAAAGGGAACTGTTACCCATTAAAACTGAAACTGCAGGTTTATGTATACAATAATTGTGATGCAGTATTCTCTATGGCAAATTGAAAGAATTCTAAATATAACTTCAAGAAAAGATGACAACTAAAATGCAGATACTGTAAAAATCGAAGTATCTGGAATTACAAGAAGAATTGGACTGAGAACATGCAATGATGCAGAAACTAATTTAATAGTTTTAAGAAAATAATTCTTTGTTTATTGACAATCCCAAATATAAATGCAGACTTCATTCTAGATGTCACTAAAAATGCAGCTTCAAAATCAAATTGACTGTTATATGAAATTGAATTTGAGATGCTGTCCGGTCAGCCAAAATCTTTCCGTGTAGATTGTGTAACAGATCATAAATTATTAATGTCAAATAAGCAAGTCTTTCAGCATAATTAAAGCAAGTACTTGTCCCAAAAAGATTTGTGTTAAAGGACATACAATCCAAAAAATGTATAACATATAAAGACAAAATCAGTATGCTTTCCTTATGCATAAGATATACTAGGGAGTTATAGAATAGACATGGCCAATACTGTACTTATAATAGTGTCCAATAGTTATAATAGTGTCTAATGGTAAGGCACCAGGCACAAAATCCTGATGTACTACTTAATTTATTGAGGGAACATCATCTGTATGTTCATGTTGTTCTAAGTTACTCTTTTAAATTTTGTGGTAACACAAAATTTAATACAATATAATTACATGGGGTATTTTATGTTCATATATTATCATTTTTATTTATTAAACAATTATGCTGCCCAACTCTCAACATCTCCGAGAGGCTCACAATAATTACAATAAACTCAATTTTAAAAATAAAGATAAAAAATTGCAGCATTATGACATAAAGAGTCTCTCTCTCCCAAACACAGCACAGCCTTCAGGCCCTGGGACAGAACGCATAATATAAATAGAAACACAATTTCTGATGTGGGAGATACAGTGACCAGTTCAGCAGCAGAACATAGCTGAAATTAATACTATCAATTAATTATACAATTAAAAAAAATCAAAAGTTAACAGTTGCAGAAAAATAATTCACCACTTATCATCAGGTATATTGGATTAATATACTGATGTAAGAGTATTGCTTATAAGCTGTAAACCGCCCCGAGTCTTCGGAATGGGGCGGTATATAAATGTAAAAATAAAATAAAATAAAATAAATAATACTGGTTGCTTCATGGACATTTGGAATTACAGAGGGCCCAAAAGGGCGTTTACAGCTGTTACTTCTGGCCATCCTAAAATGTGCCCCGTGCTCACACACACACTTGTGGTCTTGGGACAACTGGGTGCATGATTGGTGACTTTTTTTTGCTGATTTCCAGCAAAAAAACCACTCATTCAGAAGAATGGCTTCATACTTACAAGCGAAGCATTCGCTTAACAACTACAAGTGATTCATTTAATGAACACCAGAAAAAAATTGCCCTTGAATTGGGTCTGGTCACAATGGTACCTCGACTGAGGACTGTAACAACATACAAGCAGAAAACCGGCTCTGATTCTGGTCGTAAAACAAGGACTTCCCGTCGTTATCCCTTAGGGCTGGAGCGAGTGTGGGTCAGAACCAGCCGGAAATCAAAGGTGTCCCTTGTAGCCAGTTTCCCTTACATCTGTTCTTCATTTACGCTGCACCCCATCCCAGACGGGTCTCCACCACTCTCTTAATGCTGGTTTTCCTTTCTGTCGTTCCTGCAGTGTCACGCAGATCTCTCTGGGCCACCTCCGCAGCAGCGACGCCTATCTCCTCTTCTACGAGCTGGCCAGTCCGTCTTCCCGAATGTAGCTTCCAGGTCACACTCCCCTCCCCAGCCCTCCACGCCCGTCCCCACGGAAAGGAATCCTCGTAATATCCCAGAGGAAGGACGCGAGCCAAGCACCAGCTCAGAAACGCATTGGGAATGGGGTGGGAGGGTCGTGCGGAGACCCAGGACAATGGTGACTTGAGGGATTTTTTTTTTCTAAACTGGGTTTTCCCCCCCTTTTTTCCTAAAAAACAAGCAAAAGCAAAAAAAGAGAGAGAGAGAGAGAGAAAGAGAGGGAGGGAAGAAGAAAATGCTTTTAATAAAGCGTTAACTAAAGTTGCCGGTCTTTACCGGGATGCCTTTCTCCCACGCACGGGACTGAAGATGGAGAAAACCAGGGAGAAAACACCATCCTTGGTGGCCAGGTTCCACGCCGATTCCATCGCTCCGAAAAAAAATGTTCTCAGGGGTGGTTTCTATGTTTCCCTTCCCTTTTCCTTCCGCCCTTCTCCCCTCGTCCGTCCACATCCCTACCCCTTCCACAGTGTGGTGTGCAATAAGTCACAAACAGCTGCTGCTCTTTTTTGGGGGGGCAGCAATCTATCTGTCCCCCTGTGATCTTTTGGGGGGATGTCGGAGCTGAGCCACGGAGGTGTTTTCTCTCTGTCCGATGCCAGTCGGATGCCACTTCAGCCACAGAGCTGCAGAACTAGATAAGGTTTACCGGAATCCAATTTTGCATCTTAGATCCAGGCAAGGCGTGTTTGTTTTTTGCACAGCTCTCACACAACCCTTATCAGTGTGTGTGTGTGTGAGAGAGAGAGGGATTTCTCTGCAGGAACCGTGGACTTCGAGTCCTATCTCTTCGCATGGGGTGGGGGGCTGCTGCTGGTTTCTTTTTTTTTTCTGTTTTACAAACTGGAAGCCTCCTTGGATGGATTTTTACGGACTTTTTCACAAAAGCAGAGACTCGCTGGATCCAATTCTACCTGTTTCCTTGTCACGACTGTGCCTTAAAAGCATCCGGACGAAAGACACGGTGCGTTTTCAGCCGATCCAAGTGCCCTTCGGAAAGGGACAGAAAGGCGCAACCAGCAGAAATATGACACACACACACACCCATCCCTTGGCTTTCCTCTCCTACTGTCCCAACTTTTCCTCACCACATCCCTCATTCGTCCTGGGACGGAGGCCATTCAGGAACGCTTTGGACAATTTTCACTGCCTTTCCGGAAAGAGGATTGCTTTGATTCGGTTTTCATTTTGGTTCTCGCTGCATGTGCGCCGCGGAGTCGCCAAAACGCACCTCATTGGAGGGGTTTTTTTGAGCCAGTTTGGGAGCGATCAGCAAACTCATCTCTCCTCTTATTTATTCTCCTTCCCCATCGCGCAGGGTCAACCTTTCAGCCCACCTCCGAAGCAGGCACTACTTGAAGGGCAAACTTAGAGGTACCTTGACGGTTTTGCAACCAGACAACATTTGCTGGGTAGAAAACCCCCTCCCATTTTATTACACCCCCCCTTTTCATCCCCCACCCCTCACAATGCTCTGAAAAAGCACCGAGCCGACTTCAACTCAGTTTTGAATCAAACAGAGCATTGAGGTTGGTTCTAGGAGGCACCTTGGTTTGCAGCCCAAAGGATGCCCCTTGACCCCATCTGCCATTCTCACGGCCTGTTTTCCCACAACCTTCCCCAAAATGCCCCCCCCCCTTGCATATTTCACTCCATTTCAACTGGGCCGATGCTCAGGGCCCCATGGGGAAAGCAGAAGGTGTAACCCAGACGTCAAGGGTGCGGCTAACAAAGCCTTTCTCAGTGTTGTTGTTTTGCTTGATTTGGGATGGGGTATTTTTTGTTTCGTTTTTGTTTGTGGGGGGGTTTGTTTTTGTTTTTAGTTTATCAGTTTGGACTTTAGTGGATCAGCTTGTTTACTGTGTAAGCAAGGCTGGAGGAGGGACCGTGGTCACTCAGGAAGGAGGCTTGTACAGAAATAAAATTGTAACTTGATGAACAATCCACTGCGTTTGTACACAAGTGTCTGTGAATTGAGGGCAAAAGATCTTCCTGATGGGAGGGACGGGTTGTGCGGTAAGAAGCCCCCAGCCCCCGATGAGCTGTGGGGCTTGACTCCTGCATTTGCCACAATCTGGACAGTGGACCCAATGTATTTTCTCTGAAGGAGGAAGGCTCAGCTGGCGGACCTCAGGATTCCTTCTGTGGTTGGGCACAGCAGTTGTAGTTGGTACTTCTGCGGGAAGAGCTGAAGGACGTTGCTGCCTATTCACCGGCATGAAGGGTTACAGGAGAGGGAGCTTACTTTGCTGAAATATGAATTAAATATTTTATTTGACCAAGTGCAATTAGACACACAAAGAATGTTGTCTCTGGTGCAGAAGTTCTCGGTGTGCATGCAAAACAGCAGAGTAATAATGTAACCGTCATAATGATACTAATAAGAGAAGGTAATAGAACAAATGAGAAGGATAACAGTAATACAGCCGTACTACACGGGCAAATATCCTTAGACATAAGACTACTGTGGGAATTGGGTGTTCAGCAGAGTGATGGCAGGAGGGGAAAAGCTCTAGTTGCCTTGGCATGCAGTGCCCAGTAAATCATACTAACAAACACACAATCCTCCATACATATATGTGCATAACATAACATTATATTGCACCAACGTGAGCATGTTGCATGTTGCGCCGGCCCTCCCGAGTCTACCATACTACATAGTTATGATGTTATGTTGCATTCAGGAGTCTTGACAGCCCACGGATAAAAGCTGTTCTTCAACCTGTTCGTACGACTAGCTATGCTTCCATATCTCTGCCCCACAGTATGAGAGCAAAGAGGTGTGGACCAGGGCATGAGTTGTCCCTGAGGATTTTCCTCACTCTGCTAAGGTAGCGAGTCCTGGCGATTTCATCCAGGGGTGTCAGGGGACAGCCCATGATGTTTTGTGCTGTGCTCATCACCACCACCACCACCCCTCTGTAGTGTCCTATCTGCGGCTGTCAAGCCAGCATGCCAGACCGTAATAAGTGAGGACGCTTTCAATCGTGGGCATAAGCTGAACTAGCCTCGGTGGCATGATTACGAAGGCCAATGCAGCCGAGGGCGCGGATTAATGATTGAAAAAACACTCCCGGGTGCCCGTAAGGAGCCGGTGTTCCTTCCCAAGCAATTGAGCAGGCAAACAAGGATCTCTTTGTCCCTTGCTTTGGAACAAGACCAGGAAGGTTTCGCAATGGCTCGACGGGCAATGGCTTGGAATGTGGGCGTCTTAGCAACATGCCCGGTCCTGTGGAAAGGGCTGTGCTGCCAATGGCACTTTACGCAACGATAAGGAAGGGAGGTTTGGGCACCCAAGCAGGAACAGGGGCTCCTGGGCTTACGACCCGAAGCTGGCGACAGAATCTCCGTGGCTAAGCAAGCGGTTAAGCGAGTTGCGCCCAATGTTGCGAGCTTTTTTTTTCACCGGGGTTGTTAAGCCGAATGGCCGCCGTTGCTGTGAATCACACGGGCATTAAAGGGCATCTGGCATCTCCCGTTAATTTTGCTTGTTGTTGGAAGCTGGCTGGGAAGGTCGCAAACAACGATCCCGTAAACTCCCTCCCCCCCCCCGCCCCGGGATGTTGTAACTGGTCATAAATAGATGCCCATTGTCAAGGGCCTGAATGACAGCTAGTCCTTGACTTACAACAGTTCATTTAGTGACTGTTAAAGTTACAACAGCTCTGAAAATTGTGAAAAAAAAGTGTTTCACAATTCCATTCCATTCCTTCATTCTCCAATCCTCTCCTCGCCTCTCCTCTTTCCTCTTTCCTCTTCCGTTCCGTTCCATTCCATTCCTCCTGTTTGAGCAAGGGGTTGGACTAGAAGACCTCCATGGTTCTGTTAGTCTGTCCTGTCCTGTCCTGTCCTGTCCTGTCCTGTCCTTACCTGTCCTGTCCTATCCTATCCTACCCTACCCTACCCTACCCTACCCTCTATTTATTCCATATTCTATTCTGTTGTGTTCTGTTCTGTTCTACTCTACATTCTCACTTTGAAGAACTTGGCCACCCTGTTTTGTTTGTTTATAGGATCCTTCATGACACTTGCACTATATTTAGCAGGAATCTACTCTGCGCTAAAGTGCAGCTATTTTTCACCACCACTTCTAACATCTCACCCAAATTGGAAAGTATATATAAATATATTCCCATTTTGAGAGAGGTTTTGCTTGTTCAGATGCCCTGGTCCTGCTGGGCAGCGCTGTGTCTTTAAGAGCACCGTAGCCCATGCCAGGGCCTCCGACCTGGCGGAGTCCTCAGCTGAGTTGGATTAAGGCGCTGGGGCGCCTGGTGGCTTTCGTGCTTGCGCATTCTTTCATTTCCTAGCAGCTTAAGCAGTCCCTTCTCCCCAGGCTCAGTTGGCCAGGGATGGGCTGTGGTCTTGAAAGCAAGATCCGGGCTGCTGGTTGAATTAACCCATCGCCCTCCCTGCGAAGGCAAAAATCCATCAATTTGCAGCCCTCATCTCACCCTTTGGGCATCCTTCACCAAGGAGGAGAACTTCTGGTCCATGCGTTGAACATCAGAAAGGTTCCTGGGAGAGCTGCCACTGCAGAAAGCCGGATGCCACAGGAAGGGGGGACATGTGGCAGCCCCAGGCAGGCAGGGATCCAGTCTACGTATCCCGCAACCTCCTTCCTGGCCATGAAGGACTTCAGTGAGGTCATCTTTCAACCAGAAGCACAGAATCAAAACCAGGTAGGCAGAAGACCAGCTGTTTGAGGATGCTTTGAGCTCCTTATCTCCAAGGAGACAGGAGACCTAATCGATTCCAAATGCCTCGTTTTCTATGCCCCAGGAGACCGTCATGTTGTCTCTGCCACCGAACTTGCTGACGGAGTTCTCCAACCCCGTGTTTGAGGAGGACGGCGAGATGCTGACCCAGAACCAGCTGGAGGAAGAAAAGGGCAGTGATGCCAAACTTGCCGCCAATGGATTTGGTATTGATAAGTTTTGGAGGGGCGCTAAGATGGTACAAGAGTACCAGCAGGATGGGGAGAATCAGTTTGGTGTTAAAGGTGAAGAGGCTGGACTAGAAAACCAAGAGGCTATGAGTTCAAGTCTTCTTTAACCCAACCCACCAGCCAGGGAGTTGCTGTTACCAAGAGAGCATTATGTATCTTGCCTTGAGTTATACTGAAGCAAGAATGGGATATAAATCTCTTAAGGATAATAGTTACAGAAGGAGATGGTTAGATGGTGCAGGGTGGTTAGCTCATTTTTCTATTTGATTGGTATTCCAAAGCTTCGTGCTTTCCAGGTGGGATGGACTCCATCTTCCATCTCTCTGAGACAGAAGAATTCAGAGCCCAGGGGGATTGTGGGAATTGGTCTGAGCGAGTGAGAAACATGGGAGCTGAAGTCCAGCAGGCAGGCAGGCAAGCAGGCAAGAAGGAAGGAGAAAAAGATAGGAGAGAAAGGAAGGAGAGATAGGAGAGATAGGAGAGGAAGGAAGGAAGGAAGGAAGGAAGGAAGGAAGGAAGAAAGAAAGAAAGAAAGAAAGAAAGAAAGAAAGAAAG
>JANHFL010007971.1:8060-30999 GCA_032468155.1 Oxyrhabdium leporinum
GCATGAGATGCATTGACAAACTAGAACAACCTCATGAAGATCTCAGATGCTGGATTGGAGAGTATCCTAGAAACAGACAGCTTTTAAGGGAGGTGCAAAGACGCAAGAAGCTCAGCAGTGATTTGCCGTGTCTTAAGAGGAGAAAGGAAATTAAGAGAAAAAAGATCCTGTTTCCTTTCCACTTCCATCCCCATGTTCCAAGATGTCCTCAGATGTCTTGTTATGTTCATAGTCAGTGCAGCAGAATGGAAAAGAGATGAGCAAAAAGAAAAAAAAGAACTTTGTATGGAAGTTGGAGCCAGTGCCATTTTGCAGTGTCAAGGGCAACCAATCTTGGGGAAAAAAAGGTCCACTTCAAGACAGAGTGGTAGAATGTTTCTGGAACCTTGAGATAAATAATAGAACTAGAAGAATAATTATTATGTAAAAGCTAAGATAAGTGCTGAATAGGTTAGGCAAATGGGAGTAAGCTGGTGGCAAAGGGAAAAGTATAATTTAAAAACTTACTTCATTGTTCACTTATTAAGCAAAATTTATCTTTTTTATATACATAAGGAGACAACTGTTCCAAATAAAAAATATTATGAATTGCCTGGGGCTGTCCCCATCCCTGAACTCCATGGCAGCCTTAAATAGTCAATATTAATCCTTAAATATTGAGAAATGAAGGACTAGTTGTGCCTACAAAAAGCCTAGTATTTGAACATTAAGCCAAATGTCTGAATGATTGCCTTGACATTTTCTAAATGTTTAGACTTAAAGGACATTAAGTAAGTAAATGTTCCTCATTCAGCTCTATTGACAAAAATGCTAATATAAAGTATTATCTGGAGTTCATATCTGAACAAGATTTAAAGAAGTCAGGTTGTCCTTTATTCATCCCATCACTCTAACAATTGCATAATGTTATTCTAAGCCTTATAGTAGCTGTATGGGAAAAGAAAGTATCATTACAGATATCACAGAGAACCAATGTGGTACACAATGCTAAGATGCTGGGCTAGGATAGCCAGGAAGAAGAATATGTCAGTCTATTCTCCAGAGCACCTGGAAGCAGAACAAGAAAGAATGGATGGAAACTAATCAAGGAGAGAATCAACTTAGCAGTAAGGAGAAATTTCCTAACAATGAGAACTGTTAACCAGTGGAACAGTTTTCCTTCAGAAGTAGTGGATGCTTCATCACTGGAAGTTTTTAAGAAGAGATTGGATAACCATTTGTCTAAAATAGTATAGGATTTCCTTGAGCAGGGGATTGGACTAGAAGACCTCTAAGGTCCCTTTCATCTCTATTCTGTAAGTACCCTAGGCTCTGTAGCCAGTTCACTGGTTGCCTTTTAATGCTTCATTGTCTTTCATTCCTTCACAGGACTGATATTACTGCTAAAACTGAAGGAAAGAATACACCGTCTAAACTCCTGAAGAAAAAGTAGTAAGTAAGCAAATAAATAATGAGAGCAACCTAGCAAGATAAATCAAGCAACTGAGAACCATGTGACTTCTTTGCCCTTGTCTTTGGCAACTGCTGCAGTTTAGAATCTGGCAGCTGCTGTGTTATGTGAAATGCATCTTAGTTCATTAAGATCAAAGAAACCAGGCATTTGTTCTCAGTATGGATGTCTTCAGCCAAAAGTACTTATGCTGATTAACGGCTTTTGCTTGAATTGTTAACCTTCAAACAAGCTACCCCTTGGGGAATTGCTGATGCCACTGCCACTTGTCTCAAAACTCAGCTGTCTGCTTTTTATTCAACTTGATGTACAAATATTTAAATGATAATTGAAACACTAATTAAAGACTATTCAGGCATTCATAAATGAGATAAATAATCTAATGACAATTTCAAGAGCTAAAAGGCAAGGTTATAAATTGAGCCATGGACAGCTCCTCATTCTTTATCTAATCATTGTCTATCAGAGTAGATTTTTTAAAAGACCTCAACAATAATAATAAAAAGGGGTTTCCTAGGATGATCTGGATATTAGCAAAGATGTCAAATTGTCCCTCCATTACAAAAGGGCAATTCAAGTGACCATTTCAGGTAGTAGAGTTTCAAGAAAAAAAAAGTGACAAAAATGTGGTATTATCAATCGTAACATCAGAATAATAATTTAACAATAAGTTTGATTATGCTTTGTGAACTAGTGGTCTTCATTGACCAAATTGCTTCTAATGGCTTTGAAATCCTTGAACAAATCAAGTTTCTGTCTCTGGAATTGATAGTCGGTTGGTCCTGACCCCACCTGTCTTTGAAAAGGCATTAAGGACTGTTTTTTTCATCAGCCTTTGGGACTGGGACTGGTATGAACCATATGATGATTTCCATCATCACCACCCCCAGCATACATGCATTTCTATGAAGTTGATTGAGATTACATTTTTATACTTTATTTTATTATGCATTTTTATTGACTTGTCACTGTTTGTTGATAATGAATGTTAGCATGAGTTGTATACTAAATAGGGCAGCTTACATAAATAGATTAAATCAATCTCTATGAACGTATCTGACCATTACTAAACATTTTTGTGCTTATGGTTAGTATTCTATATATCTTTTGTATTAATATCCCTTATTTTTTTCTATAGGGAACTCAAGGTTGTTTTATTCTTCAAACTTTTAATGCATTGTGATTATTTTACTCCATCTTTTTCCATACCATCTTAAGAAGCTATATTTGAATGTCAAAAACTATGAAGAACAAAAAAATCTACTCAGTCCTGAACCAATCAGGTCATCCTACAATAAAGCCATGGGAAAATAAATTGCATAGCAGAAGAGGTCCTGCACTAATGAGGCGGCTTCAATGTTATGACTCATATCTATCAGTTTCCACTGGATGGGGAAACTTGCTACTTACTACTAAACAGACAAAATTGGGGAGGGGGAATTTTAATGAGTTCTCAAGAGAAGAATAGCAGCTCAATTGAGTCAAAGTTAATAGGAGTGTAGTATAATTTATATATCCATTTCAAATTCTGTTTTTTATGAGAACTTTCACACTCAAACATGAGTGCCTGAATACAAAATACAAAAATGGAGTAAGCCCATTTTTATAAGGACTTAAACTAAAAAAAATCCATTTTTATAAGTAGAATTTGCTCAGACAGTGACATTTGAAATAGTTCTTTGCATTAAGAGATATTTGGCTGGTATCTTGCAGAAGGGGAAAAAGAAATTTGGTGAAAGTTTTAAAAAAGAGTTTGATAAAGACAAATTAGATTTTCAATTACATATTTGAATTTGGGATTTAGTTGCCAGACTCTCTAGTCATTTTTTCCATATTTTTGAACCCATGTGAGTAATTTGCATGCAGTAAGCATGTATGGTTCAACTTGGCTAATTCAATATTCTCTTTCTGATATTTTTCCTAAAATTTTAATGTTGAGGATACTAAACTTTTCTAATCCAACTAAACTCTTCCTTTTGTGAATGAGTCATCCTTTTTTAGTCATAAGGTTAATCTGCTGTACTTGCTATTGATAAACTTTTTCAAGTTATTATGACAACATATAACCTTTGATTTACTTTGACAAAATTGATGTACCTTGAGGGTGTAGGCTTAATTATTATTGTTGTGCCTTTTGAGCTCCTTTAGAAAGGTGACTCCTTGGCAAGTCCTCGGGTCAGTTTACAATGAAGAGAGATGGACTTTGCCAACTTTGAGTTACTAGACATACCTGGGTATTAATAGGGAAATGGTTATATTTTTTTCTCAGATTCACAAAAGAAAATAACCTTGTTGATTTTTCTAACTGGAAATGGGAAAATGTTTTAATGGATTCCAGAAATTATTAAGGACTTCACAGCTTGAATCAACTGACTAATAATGGCTATTTAGGAAATTTTGAGAGGTTACATTTTCAATATAATTTATATGAATCATCTCTTGTCAGTTTTCCCAGATAGACCATATAGGATACATGACCAGATTTGCTAATTCTTTATTATTATAAGACTACTTTAACAGAATCCTGAAAATCTGATCATACTTGCAAGATGTTGTTAATGTAGCTCGCTGATTTTGTTAATTCCCCGTTGTTTCTTTTACAGCCTGAAAGTTAGCTTACTTTCTAAGTTTCTTTCTCTTTCCATTAGACAGCTAAGGACTACGCTCTTTCTTATCTGAATGTTTCCTAGGCACCATTTCTCCCTCTCCCTCCCCTTACAAGGTCATTCTCACATACCTTTACATCTCATTTGTAATTTACCCAAGTAAAATTTGTATTATTTATGTATTGTTAAAACAATATGACTTGGATGTTTTAGCAGAACCATTTATCACATTTGTTCATTCAGCTGGGAGAAAACATAGTAGCTATAAATGTGATGCTCACTTCCACTCCAAAAGTATGGATTTTGACATTTTATAAAGAAGTCTGGTTATATCGAGGCTAGGGTTAGGCTAAGAGAATTAGTCTACATAAATAAAAAGATCACACACCAATTGTTAGAGTTAATTCAAGAGATATATTCTGCTGATTTTTGATATGTTATATTGTAAAAAGGGACAGACAAAGATGTTTCTTTTTTATAGCTAGATTTAATAATTTGTTAAAAGACTGAGCGGTTCTATATTCTATATAGATCTTTTTTTGAAAGCAGTTATTTTTTTCCCCCTCACTATTATATATTTTTTTTATTTTTGTTCAAACTTTGCAATGCTCTACAATAAAATATATTTTATTTGCATTAAGAGTTACTTGTTTCATAGTCACTCAATCTATGTGCTCTTTTGCCATTGTGAATTTTTTGTTTATTATGTATTTGCTTTTTTTACTTTGTTTTTCCTCTTCCACAGTTCTTATGGATAGGAGTATAAATATTGAAATTAACTAAAGAAATACCTAATAAACTTTCTTCATCCATTTGCCTTGCTGAAAGGAAAAAATCTATATGCCGGCCGCTTAAATAAACTGACATTGCACCTCAAATTCTGTTCATTGTCAACTCTCATACCTTTTCAGTCAGAAAATAACAACTTTCCTCGATTCACTTAACAAATTCATGTTGTTGTTTTTTTCATTCCTATTTTTTCCTTTTGTAAGGAGGGATTATCACAGAACTCTTCCAATCATCAGGTGTAGTCTTCACACATATTCCATGTGTCACATTCTGGTACAGAGAAGGATGGGTTCCAGAACAAGTATGAAAGCTCGGAAGACTAAACCTGGTCCTGGTGACTGACCCAGATTGGATCCTGCAACATTATCCTGGGACATGTAGATTGGCCTTCATTTGTTTAATAAAACAGTCCATGTCATATTATATTTATCCTCTTATTTTATAAATTCCACAGATTGTCTGCCTTATGAGAAGAAACCCATCTTCTATTTCCAACTTCTTATCAGCAACTCATTTAAAAAAGAGGATTTCCCCCCCAGTTATTTTTCTCCTCCCAATCCCCGTTCACACAAATGTAACCAGATAGCAGCAAAGCATGGCTTACTGCCTGTCATACATCCCATTAAAATAATACAACAAAACTGGAATATCATTGTAAGACCTATTGTTACAGTTATCCTCAGCAATGACATTGAATCCAGAAGTTACCATTCGCTTCCAAACTGTGTTTAGGCTTGGATATTTTGTGTTCAGTCTTATTTAATCTCTAAAAAAGAATTCTGCGAATAAAGATGGGTCCAGAGAGAGAGAGAGAGAGAGAGACATCTGCTTGGATCCAGCTAAAATCCTATTTTCTGACAAGGCTCCAAAAAGAACCTGACATTTTCTTCTGAAGGAATAATATGGTAATACTTCTGTAGTCATTTACCAGGATATAGTTTTTTCTGAACTCAATGATATTTAATTTTGGAAACATATACAGTAAGTAGGATATGTATGAAACATGTATGTTCTTACATATGTTTGGGTCGTAGGCTTATATTTGTCTACTTAGCAGGAAATTGGTATACTACCACTTATGCCAATTTTTAAAAAATGAGATGATTTCTAAAGTCAGCTGTGGTTAAATAATTTGACAGCAGACTACTTAAATGGATTAATGTATGAATGGTTCTTTTTAAACACTTTTTACTTCCCTTTCCATACATCGATCATAGCTTCTGTTCTCTTATTTCCTTGTCATGTTTCTCAAGTATAGTTACGGTCTGTTATTCTGTAGATTATTGCTCTCTAATTAAAGTGCAATTATTTACCATGCTCATCCAGTATAGCAGATTCAACAATTAAACCAATTTTATTTGGTGGGACTGATTTATCACTATGGCATGAGAACTTGGCTAAAATTAATTTTGGTTCCATATTTCTTTGCACAGTAATGATTGATGGTTTTGACTTCATAGTTTAAGATTGATTATCGCAACCTGCTGTTTAATAATTCTGCTGCACAATTTACATTATTGTGATTATTTTGGAATAGCTTTTTATTAGCAACATTTATTACAAAATAGTTCAGTCATTTAATAATATGTTGAGAGATGGAAATTTGGTCACGTGCTACTGGTATCTTTCTTAGGTATCTTACTTAGGCTCTTGCAATAATTCAGTCAATTTAGTTTTTCAGGCAATCATTTACTTCTTAACAAACACATACATGTTCTTAAAAGTTAGTTGTAGCTGATTCAGAACAGTAGCTACTTTACTCAAAACCTAACAGGGCTATAGATTCCCAGAAATAATTTTTGCAATGGTATTCATATGTTTGAACAAATCTTTATTCCTTAATTTCAAGATACCAAATTACAATTTCTGAAATAGAATTTCATCATGCTCTGAGAAGATGCTGGCCATGTTACCCATAGTTGGACCCCAAGTGTGGAAGGGAGAAATATACTCAGATTTCCAAACTGTTCCAATAAAAGTATTAGTCTCTTGGGCTGATCTATCTTATAAGGCTGACATTTGATACATTGATCAACCCATTTATATCGATTTCATAATAACAGCAGTAGCCTTTTAAAAATGGCTAGGAATTACCAATTATATTTCTTAAAAATTGCTAGAATATCCATGTTAGTGTCAGTCTTGGGTACTGTAGGACATTAGAATGGAAATCAATAACTTAGCTTTCTAATTCATAAATCCATGATTATAGCTGGATAATAGGTATTAGTTGATTCTGCTAGGCCATTGTGATTCCACAACTGTTATACAACCAATTGCAAGCAATAGAAATGCACATGGTATTTTGGCCACAGCTAACAGTTGTTCCCTGGTTTGATTGCAACACTCTTATTACAAAGAGCAACATCTTGATGGTAAAATCTGAAAGAATTTCTTGATGCATTAATAAATGAGATCAGAGACTTGGGAGAATTGACTTTGGATTCCCATTTACTCATTTGTGATTCTAGGTTGGTCAGATTTACAACACAAGGATAAATGTGGAGTTTGGATTAAAGAATTTCCATACTCAACTGAAGCTTTGGAAACAAAAATGCAATGATCAGTAAAATACTTTTATAAATTTCCTACTTATTTTCTTTTACTGGAAAATATTTTTATTATGTTAAATGTACTGCATATCTTGAAGTGTAATAACTAGGAAAATTTCACAGATTATTATGAGGGGAAGTACAATTATGGATAAAACTACTTTTTATATTTCAGAAGAGGAGCTTCATTCCATCTTGCACAGTACAAAAATGTGAAAATATTCCTGGCATTTCTTTATGCGTAAAGCAATTCTTTACATATACCAATCATAAAACAAGTATCAGCTGCCATGCAACAGGTCTAATCGTCTGGTTTATCTTTTGGGTTTGTATCCTGTATGTCAGGTAAATGAAACAAATAAGATTAAACTACAGAGCACACTTTCTCATATCTGTCATTTGCTGCTTCTGAATATGTTAATTTTCATGTTTGTAAAGCAGACTTTGTAGTTTGTATAATTTCCATTCTAATAACACAAGTTGCGCAAGTATTTTACAAATTGCCTTTTCAAAACAGAGAAAAACATTTTTTTTTCCTAAGGCAGGGAGTGACTAGTTCAAGATCTTGCGGTTGGATTTTGTGTCTAGGGCAGCATAAAACTCAGGGTTGTTGTGTGTTTTTTCTGTTCCTTAACCAGCAAATCAAAGTAGTTCTCAGTTGTATACATCCAGTCTTTTCTGTTTACTCTCTTCCACACATCTGTTCTGGAGGATGTGCTACCCATTAAAGCTGATCTGGAAAGAATCACATTTTGCAAGTGGCATCTCTTACACTAATAAATAGATATGGTCAGATAGAATCTAAAAATGTCATATCACCCAAAGTGAATTTAAATAGTTGGACTGTAAAACTGGATGCATGATTTGATTATTATCTTAAATTATTATAAGGGTAATTAGATAGCAGTTCAAGATTTACAAAAAACAGAATCAAACATTTATTGAGACAAGGTCCAAAATCAATCTAGGTTTGATTAGCCAAAACTCTTCTCATCCATCAAAGATAGAAATCAAAGTGTGCAGGGGGTATCATCATTAACAGCAAAGATCAAAGTGTTCAGGAAGGCTTTTATAGTTAAGGGAAACACAAAGCATGTAAGAGTATTCATTGTTTCAGTGCCATACTGCATTTGGGGAGATACTTAAATATAGGATGTTCCCAATTTCCAGCTCAACATTGTGTGATTCTGTTACCCCTGATTCCAAGCAGCAATTACATGAGACTCCAACATACCCCTGAGTGAGCCAGCTTGTGTTAAATGCTTAGGGTTTGTGTGTGTGTGTGTGTGTATTTGTGCTTTGAGGTTTTCTATTTGGAAATGGCATTGTTCCTATGGGCTGGATAATTTTGTTTCCAGGTGTAGATCTTTGGGTTGAGCCTCAGTATGTGAATCATTAGCACCCTTGCTTCTCTTCCTTAACGTAATTCATAGGTTAGTTGTCTTATTTTTCTGGACTCTCCACAAAAAAACCATTTCAGTCTCTTTTCCTTAATTAATTATTCTTGTATATTTCCATAAAAAATATCAGCTTTACCCTCTACAGCTATCATATTGTTTAATTGTTTTACTTTCCTTAGTTCAATGTGTGTGTATTTGTGTATGGCTACAATTCTACATATGTTTACCTGGAAGTAAGTCTTACAGAAATCATCTTCTCAATAGACAATAGATGTCCTTCTCAATAGACATTTATTGGATTGCACTGTAGTGCATTATTTTGAACTAGATTTTTGCAATTGTATTTTACAATATTTGCTATTTACATTATCATCACAACTGAGTGAATCTTACTCCAGTGTCTTGCTTTCACAATTATGACATAGGAATCCAGCTAGAAAGGATCTTTGAACCAAATGCCATCATTAAAAGCCAGTTATTGAAATTTGGCAGTAAACCTTTCCTACAGATTTTCTGCAAGAAATAGGAAGCAAAAATCTTCAGATCATTTTGATTATGGTTATTACACAAAGCAAACTTCAAAAATCCATACAAAATTCTAGGCACTATTCTTATGTAATGATATTATTGGACATTATCTGTTGTCTTCAGCTGTCACGTCCATCCCTTCGCCTTCCCAATACTAACATAGGATAACTTTGGTGATAAGCAGTATTGTTCTTATTGATTGATGTGCCAGAAAATCATTTTATACTCCTAGTGACCAGATAGATTTTCTCCATGATAATATATCCCCATACAACTTCTTTCAAGTCTCCCAACATTACACTTACTACTCTCCATCTTGTCTCTGGTTATGCTCTTCTCTTTCCTTCTACCTCTCATCGAATAAAAGAGAAAAGAAACTGTAGTGCTCCCTTCTTCTCCTGTTATTGCTCCCACACTACTTGCTAGAGCACTGTTTGATCTCTATTGCTGTTTTGATCTTTTATTAAACTTATTCGGGAAAGGATCAGAGAATCTAAACACATGCTAAGAAGGATAACTATGATCAGATGATTAAGCCTTAGGAAAAGAGACTGTGGAAACTGGTATATTTACTCTTGAGGAAATGCAGTTGAGGGGGATATAATAGCACCAGATGGCATCAAGATTTGTTCTCTACCATTTCAAGAGTGTAGCCTGCAGAATCAATAGTCTTAAGTTACAGTAAAAAAGAATCTAGCAAAATAGCACTTAGACCACAGAAACAACTATCTAGAAAGATGGTAGCTCTCTGTTGCTGGAATGTCTTCAAGCAAAGGTTAGATAAACATTTGTGAGAAATACTTTAACTTAGCATCCGAGATGGAACAGAAAGTTGGATTTAAAGGCCTAAAATATTTTTTCCAACTCTACAAGAATTATCTCAGCAACTTTTTATCAGATACCTAACTTATTTTGCAAATATTTCCTGAATCTTTAAATAAACTAATTGTGTGTCCTTTCTAACCTGGTGCCACAATTGATGGCTCATGGAAGTTGTAGATTCATGCACGGCATCTGTGAATACTTGCATGTTATTATTGGTGAAAGGCTTGTCACATAGAAATTTTAGTTGAGTGAAACCATCTGCCAGCTGTTCCTTGGTTTTAAAAAAGTTGATTTCAACTGATGAGCTATATTCCTAAAAGAATAAAAGAGCTAGTGGGAAGAACTCGTAAGTATCTTCATAAACAGCTGATGATATTTTTAACATCCCCATTATGCTGGGATGAAGGAACATATGCAGCACATTCTCTGGATGTAACATGACCTTTTATAAATCCACAGTGAAACTCCATAGACATTCCATCCTCATCTCATTGTTTAGAACATGAGATAAAAAATCTACTTTTGAACATGCTAATGAAACTCCAGAAAAACAGAATGAAGGAAGATTTCTTAAAGCAAGGCTTTGAGGATTTTTTTGCATTTTGAAACCTGCAATTTTAATTTGAATATGTTCAATTTCTTAGCAACTTTTAATTACTTTTGAAGTTAGCATGTTTCACATATGAAATTTCATAAGTCATGTATCATAAGATACAACTTACATTACACATCACCTATCAGAACTGATATTAATTACTACTCAGTAATAATCAAATACAGTTATAAGTGTTTAATTAATACTTTAATGCAAGGCCTCAAATTGATGCAATAAACGTTGGAAATATAATTTGAGTTTTCCAACCAGATACCTCCCTTTTAACTTTTTTTTTTTAGTTTTGTAAAATTGTATCATCTGAATATAAAAGTTAATTAAAGGGCAAAAATGCCTAAAATGCCACAGCCAGATAAAAATAATGAGGCATCCTAAGAAATTTCCGCTTACAACTCTTATAATCTTCATTTTCCGAAAGTGGCCAGAAATTCTACTTGGCTTCAGTCTGGCAAAGTGACTCTCATCCACCTGTCCTTGTAAAGAGGACAGCTACTGCTAATTAAGTAATTAAAACTGGACTAAACAATTCTATATCTGTTTTACGTATTATTTTATTGTCATGTAACTATCTAGATTTTTGCAATCCACATCTTGAAGTTGTATTGCTAGAAGCAATGTAATAATCTCTCTCAAGGCCAGTTTGCCTATCAGTGTCCTTCAGACAAATAATTGCTTGCATGGATGGTGCTTGCAATTCAGTTATTGTTGATATCACAATAATGATATTTGCCATCCTTATATCACAGATCTTTGAGGTTACCTTAGCAACATGCCTCAATTCAGAACTTCTCAAATATTGTAGTACTATAACCCTCTAAAATACATATTGATGATAATGCTAACAAAGAATAAAAATAAGACAATGGTGATAATAATGTAATATTGATAGGAATATTAGTCTAAGCTAAAAGAATTGAAATTTATCCATTTGTGTAACTTTTCTGGCATTGTACTCTAGAAGCTCAAAATACCAACTTCCCAAGCCTCTTGATAGCTGGCATTGTACTTTAGAAGCTCAAGATGCCAACTCCCTAAACTTCTAGATAGCTGGCTGGAGATTATGACATTTGAACTAGTCCCTGCATCTGAAAGCAAGCTAAGTGGAAGGCAATTGGCGAGGCTGCCCTTCAAAAGCAGTGAACTTCATCAGTGCATACCTTGATGGTAACAAATCCTCTCAAAGGGTGGGTAGTCAAAGGGTCAAGACCCAGATTGTTGGAGGGAATATGCTGACTCTGTAAACTGCTTAGAGTGGGCTGTAAAGCACTGTGAAGCGGTATGTAAGTCTAAGTTCTATTGCTATTGCTAGTCCACTTTTCCTTCCTCCTAAAGTTGGTAATCTCCTGCCAAGTTCCTCATCTTCATCTTTGGGCTCTCCTTAACAAGCATCTTCAAAGTAGGGAGGTGAAAGGGGAAAGATGGTAAGAGATAAAGGAGGAATTGCATTGCAGGAGGAGAACTAAAAAATAAGAAAGTGACTCAAACTTTATGAGGGAGCTCTGGAGTCTGGGAATTTGTCATTTGCTTTCTTTGACTATTTTGACTATCTAAATATCCTAAGGATACCAGCATGTTAATCCAATAATTGTTACCATCATAGAATAAATCTGAGAGCTCTTCTAATCTTAGGATGTTTGTTTTAATTAATAGGCTACCTGATATATCACAATATGCAGTATAAAACTATTGAAAAAAATGCAAAGCAAACAATCCAAATAATAAAAAGCAAACTGAAGTTCTAAGACAGGGATGTCAAACTCAAGGCCCGCAGGCCAGATCTGGCCCACGGGGTGCTTAAATCTGGCCCATGGGGCCGGTCTGGAAATAGCAAAGGACCAGCCCACAGTGCCTCTGGCAGCCAAAAAGGGGGTGTGGGGGGGGGCATGAGCTCCCCATGCCCCATTTTAGCCAGCAGGGTGCTGCAGAACTGTCTCTTCCCCCTGATCCAGCCCTTGAAGAAATCCAGTTTGACTCCCCTGTTCTAATGGAAGAGTCGGGTTTTAAATTGTTTAATTCATGTTACTTTGAGCAGAAAACTTTCAAAATCAAGACAAAGTTCATATTGTTCCATGTTATTTTCGAACAATATGAACTAGATACCTATGGCAAGCTCACAGGCAGTATCTGAACCCAGAAGCATTGCCATTAATATTTTGTAGAAACTAATTGTTAGATGCTTTTTCTGTCTAGTTCTAAAGTTAATATATAGGCTATTGCCTTTATTTCATGGGTTTTCTAACCTTTTTCAAAAAGTTGCTTATCAGAATAGCCTTTGGATTTCAGTGTTGAGCTAAATGTTATATTGCCTGAAGAAGTGCTTTCTTTTGTCCGTCTTGAATTTTTCACTATTCAATTTTACTGGGTAAGCCTGGTTTCTAGCATTATGAGAGATGGGGGGAAGGGGAGGAAGAGAGAGAGAGAGAGACATAATCATTTTTTACTTTCTCCCAACAGTGCATAAAATTTGTATGGCTCTTCTATGCTTCCTTCTATGCTTTCTATGCTCTGGATAAGCTCCATAGTCAAGGGTTTAGCTAATGCAGTGACAATGCTCTACAGCTGGGACAGGAAAGAAACATTCAACAGCAGACAACCAACTAATCTTGGTTAAAAAGCATTGTTTAGTGATGTTTCTTGAGGGAAGTTAGTAAGGGTTATGTTCTTCACTGTCCCAATCTAAATCAGAGCTGACATGAGCTGACATATGCTAGTTGTTATACTTTATGAAGTTAAGAATCTTTGTAATTCCTGTCTTCATTCTGATGGTGGCGTGAATGAATACTGAAAGATTGTATTCATTGTACTGAGTTGAATTCAAACTATTAGATGGCCTTTGCTTACAAAAATGCTGTCTAAGCATTTTTGTCGCAGCTATTTATTAGATATTTGAAAAACAATTCCCTTTTTGCAATACAATTACTGTATGTGAATTGTGAATAATTGGGTTTCCCTATGAGTGTCTGCCAAGGCAGTGATTATTAGTTGATGACTTGTAACTATTCACTCTGAATGTGAAAGTATGTATGTCAAGAAACTACTGGGAATGTTTCTCTTTATGTGTATTTTTTTTTTTGGGGGGGGAATCTTTTTTTGTGGTTAACATAAAGATGATTGCAAGCTAAAGCTTTCTAGCACTTTCCACTTAACAGCAGAGGGCTATTGTTTTTTTTTTCCCCTGTCTATAAGAAACTTTATTCATCTATTAGTTACTGCCCCAGACACACATTTAAATCCCAGTTTAGGCATGAAAAACCAACTAGGTGACTTTGGGCCAATTGCTCTCTGTCAGCCCAATTTAGTTCACAGGGTTGTTGTGTGGAAAATAAGAGATTGAAGGAGTATTAGGTATGGTCACTGCTTTGAGTTACTTATAAAAGTACTAAAAGCAGGATAAAAAGAAACTATTTTTTAAAAATAAATCAGTCTTAATGAAGTAGCACTGAAGATTTTATGCACCTATTTATTTGTGTCTAGGTTTTTCAGTGTTGGGATGTATAACTTGAACCTGTGACATATTTTAAGGTATTTTGCCAAGATTATAAAATTGGGATCCACAGTACTCAGAAGTATGGCTTCAAGCAACTGTTATTGTCTTCTGTGAAGAAGTGGGAGGTTATGGTTGTAAAACCCAATGGTGTTTTCCCAGCAAGTAATTAGTTCTGGATGGAAGATAGAGAAGGGAGAATGTAGCTGCACCAAGAAATAGAAGCATATAACATATTGTTCAAGGTAGTAGCCAAATTACTGATGAAATGTGTAAAAAAGTGATGCCTATGGAGATTCTCAGTCATCCAGGTCATAGTTGTTCCATGGTGGTCCTAAAGCTACTTTTCAAAAGGCAACTGGACTTTCTTAATTTTTCCTTGAAAATATTTCACACTATTGGCTCTATGATATAAATGGGATTATTTATTAGATAAATATTTGTGGCGAAATGGAGAAAAAAGATTTCCTGAAATGTGTATGTCGTTATGGATCTCTGTTTCTTATCTGTGCTTTCAGACATATCAGGTAGAAAGTGAAATAAGACTGAAATATTTCCTACTCCCAAAATTGTGCTCTGTCACTTAGCTGCACCAGCATAATAAAAATATATATTTTTATTTAGAGTGCTGTTTTGTGATTAATAAATGTTTGGGATGACATTATTATCACTTGAATTTTCCTTCTTGATTCAATTAATAGACGTCTAATATATGTATTGTAAGGCTTATTGAATAACTAGATTAAGAAATTTGTAACTAAGATACAATGACAAAAATATCAGATGTAAATATTCAAAATCACTAACATTCATGAAAACAAATGCTTCCATTGCCTAAAGGCTTCCTAATTAATGGTTCTCAGTACAACCAACCAAAAGACATTACATAGCTATTCCATCTTTTGTTCTTAACCATTTTATATAGAAAGCAAAAAGGTGGGGAAATTAATATGGAAGTAACAGTGAACTACAAATTCACTGTTCTAAGAAGACAATATTTGAATCATTGCCTACATAAAATTCCATGAGTGAGGATAAACACAATTTTCATCTGGAAGCACTCATAAAGTCCACACATTAAGTTTTAAGCTATCTATTTAAACATTCTTGTAAACTAAAGCCATTTGACAATGAAATTTTGAAGATGCTGACAAGAGTTTATAGATCACATTATCAGGAACAGATGAGTATTACTGGAGTCTTGCAGAGAAGAAATAAAAGAACGATAGAGTTTCCTGGCAGTAGCTAATGATGATGCTTGCAAAACAAATGAACTGAATAGAAACATGAGTTCTTCTACCCAGTGTGTCTGATTAATGCATTAGTTATAATGGTGAGCAATATATGATTATCTTTATTCTGTTTTCTAATCCCACTTGTATTTATTTCAGAAAGAAGAAAACATTATGACTGGTAAGAGCTGGTAAGGAAAAGCCAATTCTAACCACTACAGTTCCATTTTTAATTTTGCTTTTCAAGAGCCTGCTTTGTCTATGTATTGTGTCCATAGACAATTGGTTAGTTTCATCATACTGTGAATCAAATGTGCTTTCCTCAAAATATTCTCATTGGCAAAGTATGAAGATTTAAGGACCAGCAGATAAAAACATGAAATAAATAGGTGAGATCCTAAGTGCTCTTGTAGGGTCCACTTGTTTTATGTTAGATGTATTTCCCATTTTTTTCTTTCACAAATTCAGGGTTGTCTACATGTTGCTTCCTATTTCTATTTTTCCTCAGAACTTGTTGGGTAAGTTGGGTGGAAAATGAGTGACTAAACCAAAATCCACATCTGTGACTCAAAATGGATTAACAGCTGCATTCTGTGGCACCATTTCAACCTTAATTATTGTATCACACTGACTATTTGAAAACCCACTAGTATTCAGTGGGCTGTAGATACCTTCCCCATTTCTCTTCATCTTACAATATGTAGAAGTTATATACAATATGTAGAAGTTATAGTTATATGTAACATACACATTATACTATCATGTCAGCTATTTGATACAAAAAAGGCAGAATATTTCATTGCCTCATTTCTTCAGTGAAGCTGTGAGGAAACACTGAGGAAAATTTTGAATTTTTTGAAAAGCCGCCTGGAGTCATCATGTGTGAGTTTGGGGGGCATATATATGCATTTAATAAATAAATAAAAATAGTGGCAAGGTACAAGTCTTCTCTCTTGTTGCCTAACACTGATAAGTTGTTCTTCTGACCCATAATTAAAGCCATCCAATTTGTAGACATGACAAACAGAACTGTTTTATTATTTTCTGGGTTATAAATATAATCCCTTTCTTCATACACAAACACATACAAACACAGAATTTTACAAATATTTTTAAATATAATAAGTATTTTAAAACAGCAAATATTAACCAAGCCTTATAATATATAACTAAAAGAGGACAATGCACAGAGCTTTTTTCAATATTCTGATATAACCCAGGCAGTTGAGAAGAAAGAAAATCTTAAGGCATATATTTTCATTAATATCTTCAGATTATTTCCTGACTGTTTTCTTGAGCTGAAGAAATACCTGAACAATAGTTTAATTATCACCAAGTTAATTAGATCTTTTCTATTTTGTCTTTTCTGGGTAAGACAATAATATATTATTATATCAATACATGGTTTCCTTAGTGCTATAGAGACATTTCAATCCATTGTCAAAATAAATATTATTTACAGCTACACTAAGAATTATGATTGCATCCATTAAAAGTGAAGGTTTGAGATTAAATATGATGGTTGCAGCCAATCATATATGGTATATCTTTCATTAGGAAAAATGTTAGATTAGTATATTGATTACTATAGAATTGGTGTTTGCCAATGGTGTTATTTAAAACTCTTGGAAAGAACTTTCAGGTATTAAATATATACATTTCAGATAGGCTTCTTTTTTTAACTATGGAATTTTAGTTTTTTAACATCCATCTTTTTAAATTCCTATTTCAAGTGTGTAGATCAAAAAGGTATTATCAGGGAAGGGATGCTACCTATCTTTGGGTTCCAAATCCAACTCTAAGTGAAAGGAAACAAAATTGAATTCTTGTTCTCCTCAGGGACCTCTTTATAAATAGATAAAGAACTGATCTGAAAGAGGAAAGAGCGGGATTACAATATCTTCTATCTTTCTCTCTTCATTCTTATTTCTCTTTGCCTCATTTTTACATCAATGTCTCATAGATTCTGACAGTATTTTTATTGTTGCCCTAGTTTTACACTCGAGGAAGAAAGGTTTTCTTATTAATTTAAATGTCATGTGGTTTACAGATAAAAGTTTAAAAACTTTGGTGCTTAACATAGTCAATTTCTTTTTGACTTTAATGCACATTAAAGCAAGTTTGCTGGATAGAGGAAAAAAGTACCTGGTTTATTCTCTACAGAGTATATCCTGTGTACTGTAAGGTTTAATCTGGTACAGGAGATTCTGTTTGCTGAATATTAATGAAATAGTACTAATATAAATAACAAATTACACTGTATTTAAGTTTGTAATTCTTCTCCAAACTCCTACTGTGCTTCCTTTATATCCCCAGCACTTAACTGATTGCCTGAAGTAAATCATTTCAGAAATGCCTAGAAGGGCAAGAGTATTGATCAAAGAATTTCTTAACATAGGAAATTGAAAATAACCATTTGCAAACAAATTTATAAAGAATATGTAGATAAACTCTATAAAGGATCTAATTAGCTTAGCTGACATTATGTATTTATTTTGAAAAGTTCAATACTTTTCATTTTCTATATTGGACACATCGCCATGTATAGTCATTTAAAAATACCCAGTAATAAGATTGGTTGGGATTATGCGAGGTTTTTAAGATAATCTATTTTGTCCATTAAGAGTTCAGAATTATTTCTTCAGTATGTTAAAATAAGGTTTTAAAAAGTTCAGTATGTTAAAAGAAGGTTTTAATTTAGCATTCACCCCCATCTAGATATTAAATATATGTGGCTCCCAGGTTCAATGTGTATTTCTGACTGTATGTTCAATGAAAGTAGCTTGATCATAAGATAAATAAATATCAGCCTGCAGTATGATGCAATAGTCAAGGAAACAAATTCAACTCTAGAGTATATAAATTGACTATAGTGTCCAGATCATAGAAATGACAGTGCTGCACAATTCCATTTTGGACAAACATCATTTTGTCCAAACATCATTTGAAGTATTATATTCAGATTTAGGCATTATAAATAGTTAAGTGAAATATTGGTAATGTTGATAAAAACCTGAATATCACCTATTTTGAAGAATATTTGAAGGAGAAGGAAAAGTGCAGCCTTGTGTGAAATAATTGTATTGTTAAAATAGGCTTCAATGTTATGGATAAAGCATTTTATTTTTTTCAAATCCTGGAAATAGAACACTATTCTAAATACATGTCATCTAAGGCAGCATTTAAGAAGCGTTCAAAATAATATTGTAACAACATAGTAAAAAATGAGATGTGATTTTGAGACCATACAAAGATTCTAAAGGTATAAACATCAGAGCTATTTTGTAAGTTTTCCACTGCAGTAAGTAATGCTTCTTTGTTAAACACTTTAATCCTTATTTATGAATTATGCAGCATTTGTAAAAAGTATTAAACTATTCCTTAAATGGTACAAGAAAATCTTTAATAGAATGTGGATTATATTTTATTAAAGGCCAAATAGTATATGTTGCATAAACATTTATTTTCTCACAGGAGTACAAAGTTTATTGACTCTCAAACCAACCATTAAGTTTATCACATTCTTGATTTAAGTGTATTTTCATGACATTGTTAAGAAGCCAATTTGTTTTACTTCTGAGCAGCTAAGACCCCTTTTTCTATATTTCTCTATCAATATATAAGCCTAGTTGCTTCTACTGAAATCCTAGCATTAATTCACTTCTGCAGGTTTCAGAATATAATGGAACTTAAGTACTTGATATAGGGGATTACTTTCCCTAACTCTTCTTAACATAAAAGAGACATTTGATTAATATAACTACATATAGTCTTCATATAGGATTTTCTACTAAATTATCAGAAATGTTTTTAAATGATATAATACGATATTAATATAAACTATAAAATTGTTTATTTATCTGCTTTGTATGACTCTTTTCTTTTAAAAACAGAAGTTATATAAATCTTCAGCACTGCAGTATCTCAGGGATAAGCAAAAGTGAAGCCTATATCCTAAGCTTAATCTTTCGCTAACTACCTTTTTATGACAAACTGTTTATCACAGGAACAATACAGTATTAATTCTGTTAAGGAGTGAATAATATTTTGCTTAATGCTCTACCCAAATCTGCCTTGCAATTTCTCAAATGTTTTCTTGTCTTGTGACAGAGGGTTCCTTCACATTGCCCCTAGTCATGCTCCTAGTCATTCCATCTTCTAGAGTAGTCTAACAATGGAGCTTTCAGTCCACATTTTTCTGCAGCCTTCTTTATTGCCCTGACATATCCCATCCTGAAAATGGGAGGACCTCCTACAAAAGACTTGCTGTAGGATGTAGAGGAAGTATGAAAAGTTAGGGAGGCTACCAATGTTACATTCCTTGCTATTCTGCAACTAATAATGGCATGGGATGTATGAAATATCTATGTAATAAATCTATCTTTTCCTTAAAAAGAATTCTGGGCACAACTATATCTTCCATCAAATTTAATGAGAACTGGTAGGTAAAATGTTGGCAATTATATCTGCACTGTACTACTTTTAAAGTAAGCACAAAATCACAGGGAAAAGAATCCAATTATAAAAACTGTAGAAGAAGTGATATGATAGAGCTGCATAGAGTGAGATACAGTATCTATAAGGTAGGCAGCTATACATATTGAATGAATAAATAAATGATCTGAATGATAAGCATCATCAAATGACAGCAATAATATCATATAAAGAGGTTTAGGAGAAAAAGTAAAATGACCAAGAAAATTTCATCAACAGCAATAGGCAGGCTTAGTGCTGCTGAGAGGTCATTCTTCCATGAAAGTGATATTAAATTTGACTTATCTATTGGACCAGTTGTTCAGATTGTTGTTCTTATTTGTGGGGTCCTGTTATAACCAAACTTAAGAAAGCATATACTATGGACACAATAAATGGACACGAGCCCATCTTCCATTTTGTTCATGGCTAAAATACACAAATACTCTCCTAAAGTCATCTCCCAAACATAATTACATGCATAGTCTGTTTTTTCCCCCAACACAGGATACACAAAAAGCCATGGAGAAGAAGACCACATATAAAAAGAGTCATTTGTAGAAACATGTTTTCCTAAATTATCATGTACCATCAAAGTCCACAGACAAAATCCTAAAATGTTTTTTCAGTATGTCTCTTTGATTCAAGGAAACTCGTTTCCTTTAAAATATTAAAAATTGGGAGTTCCATTTTAATTTGGTTCCCAAATACTCATCTTTTAATTCATTGTATATTATTTTATTTGCACAAACATTTTAAGATGACTTCTAATTATGATTTCATTGGTCCTTCTTGGATAAAATCACATTTTTCATTAGTCACTTTCTCTTTGCAGCTTGATCAATTTTAAGTTTGTTTATTTCTTTATTATTCTAATTTTTATAGTTCAGTTGACAAGCATAAATCCTAAATTAAGAAGCTTGTGCTCAAGCCTACGGCACTTATAAAAAGGAAATCGATCCTAAATTATTTAATTTTTGGCATTTGTCTGATTATTAAATTAAATGGATTAGACTGGTATGTGTAGCTGGTCTTTAAGCTTTCCGGTTCTTTACAAATGCCTTTAACCTCAGCCATGGCTTTTGTAAGCCAACTTGCCATGCTAATCTGTTACAAAGTCCCAAACATGACTGCCCATTAATTGATTGTTTCCAATTTTCAGTCCAAGCAATCCCATTGTTTACTCATGCTTTTATTATTTAAAATTTTAATAGCATGTAATAAAAAGCTTGGAACTGTAATCTCATTAAAATTAGCACAATTAATTGAAATAAGCCCTTTTAAAAGACAGAAGAACAATATTAAAAAGTAGAACATAATAACTCAACAGTGGTGTCTAGATTTCCACCCAAATGGAGTCAATAAATTAATAATGCTTTTTTAAGAGAAAATGGATAATTGGAGGTCATCAAAATTTATACGAATTATTCATTTTAATGTAAATGTTTATAATATATGCTTTGGGAACTAAAACATAAATGAATAGTCACACTACTCCAAATTCTGCAGTGCTACTAGTCAAAACTCCAAATGTATAAAAATATCTTTAAAAGAAAAATTAATCACAAAGTGCAGCTATTAATTTTATATACAACTATAGCCATGGATTTTTAAAATATATTTTTAACCCATAAACCATTCAAATCTGAAATTTGGAAAAAGTACATATATTAGCTATACATGCAAATTTTCATGTGACTTTAAAATATAATAAGCTGGACAAATGAAATCTCAAACTGAGAAAATAAGACCCACACTGTTAACACTCTTCTACACTTAAATGTGTCAAAAATGCATGTATGAATAGATATATCTAATTGAATCTGGATTTAGTCAGGATCTTATTTCACAAGGTCACTATTCCTAGTGGACCATAAAAAAGAAAAAAAATGGCTGCCAGGCAAGACTCAGTTTTCTACATCAGCCCAAACAGAAATGGCTACACAGTCCATAACTGGATGGGTAGGACAGTTGCTGTTTTGGGCTAGTTGGAACCCCATAGTTCAGGGGTGTCAAACTCAAGGCCCACAGGACGGATTTGGTCCATGGGGTGTTTAGATCTGGCCCATGGGGCCGCCCTCGAAACAGTGAAGGACCGGCCCGTGGTGCCTTTGCCAGTGAAAATGGAGCTCAGGAGGGCCACGCATGCACATCCAGGCTCCGTGTTCAGCCGCAACAGCCTCCTGAAGCCTTCTGCCAACAAAAACGGATCCTTCCAGCCTGGCCCAGGTGCCCCCAACACGAGTGATTTTGAACTGGCCACGCCCACCCTGGCTATGCCTGCCCACCCCCACCACCCAAACTCAAACACAACCCTGATGAGGCCCTCAATGAAATCGAGTTTGACACCCCTGCCATAGATCATCTACCATTGTCAGGCTCATCCTTGCTTTGGGAGCAGGGAAGGAATGAGCAAACTATTAAAGAAGGATTTTCAGAAAAGATTATACACTCTGGACAAAAAAATTAAAAAATAACTCTGTTTAGATTTTGTTTGTTCTAAGATGAAGCACAGAAACTCCAACATCCTTTTGACAGACCTACAATAAAGAGAATTTCTGGAATCCCTGCCATGCCTGTTTCTGGCCTAACTTGAAGAGATGACAATAACTTAGTTTCTATCCTACACTTTCCCCTTTCTTAAGATTGTTTAATCTTTTCTCAATATTATCCTTAATGATTTTGCTCAATCCTTCTCCTTCCCACTATCAGTCTATCTTCTTTAATATCTAGTTAAGAAATATTGCTTAGAAATTTCAGAGTAAGATTAAGACTGCCAAACTAAACCCAGACAAATAGATTCTCTTTAAGAACAGGGTTTAAATAGAATAGGGAGCAAAGAACTCATAAAACCACGATAAGGTATTGGAGAATAGCTATGTAGCAGGAAACATATCTTATGCATTAGAATTTATTTATTTTTTATTTATTTTTACATTTATATACCGCCCCATTCCGAAGACTCGGGGCGGTTTACAACTTATAAG